>JANHFT010010083.1:288607-301264 GCA_032467955.1 Pseudoxenodon macrops | reverse complement strand
GACCCCTTCAGGCACCCCCCCCAACCCAATACAACTCAGTGAAAGACAGGAAAAAAATCCTTAACCCAGTGAATCCTACTAACAAACACACAATCCTACTGCGATGTGAACTTATTGCACATCACACCGGCCTCGCAAGTCAATCGTAGTCTGTTGTTGTAAAGTTATTTTCCATTCAGAAGTCTGATGGATACGGATAAAAACTGTTCTTCAGCATGTTTGCATGGCTGCCTATGCTTCTGTATCTCCTTCCCAAAGGCAGGAGTATAAAGAAGTGCTGACAAGGGTGTGAGTCGGCCCTGAGTATTTTCCTCACTCTTCTAAGGCAGCGAGCCCTAGCGATGTCATGTAGTAGTATCGGGGGACAGCCCACAATGTGCTGTGCTGTGCTCACCACTCTCTGTAATGTCTTTCTATCTGCGGCTGTCAAGTCGGCATACCACATCGTAATGCAATGAGTGAGGACTCTCAATTATGGACCAGTAAAAGGAGGTCATCAGTTGTTGTTTCACTTTGTTTTGCAGTAAATGTGGTGTGAATGGTGATGCTGCAACATCTTGTATGCATGTCTGCAGGCTAAGGAGGAGGAACAAGCTAAAGCTTAACCCTGTCAAGACTGAGTAGTTGTGAGGTTTTGGACACATACACACCCCAAACTGGAGATATTTCATATTTAATCTTCTTTTGAATGACAGACTACCAGCACCACCCAAAGTACTGGTGTGCAATTTGGGGATCTTCTTGGACTCAGAGTTCCTATTCAATGAGCAGGTGGCAATGAGACAAAAAAAGGCCTTTATGTAAATCAATCTTTAGAACCATTTCCTTTGTTCCATGGAACAGGAGGTCTTTCAGAAAGTCACTTGTGGTTTGATTGTCTTGTGTATGTCCTACCACAAAGTGTTCTACATAATGCTGCCCTCGAAACCTACTTAGAAGCTGCAGCTGATCTAGAATGCAATAGCAATTATTTGTATGCCTTATTAGGCCCATGTAATGTTCTTTTTTCCTTCTTGAATTACTAGTTACCAGAATTATTTCTGGTGCAATTCAAAGAATTAGTTCTCATTTATGAAGCCTTGATGGCATAAGACCTGGTTATGGAACACCATCTTTTGTAGCTGTTGTCAAGCCTGTACAATTGGGCAAAGTGAGCATTGGCATTCATTTTGTCATGTGACTTGATGGGACATAGGAAGTTCTCTGTTGTACTTAAGAAGCGAGTATGGTAAAACAAACTGAAATAGGGGTACAAATGAATGGATGCCCAACAAATGTCACCTGAATTTAAAAATGGAGGAATATTGTAGAACAAGCATATGGCTGGTTAGAGAGACTGAATGAGGATCAAATTGCCAAGCAAATATATGAAGGAAGTGTGTATGTATCAGAAGAAAAAGGAAATATTAAGAAAATTGTAGTTGGATAGTGTTCCTCAAAAGCAGATTTTTTTTAAAATTAAAAACTATGAAATAGTATGTGTGTGTTGGTGTAAACTAGAAACAGCTATATTTCCTTTTATTTTTCTTAAATCATAGTTTCTTTTCTTTGCCTTACTCTGTCTTACTCTACTTCTGCTACTGTGCGTTAATTTTGGTTATTCCAAAAGAGGAGAACCGTGTGTGTGTGTGTGTGTGTGTGTGTTTAGGTATAGTCGGGCTTTTATCTGGAAAATTTCCAATAAACACTTCCAATAAAACTTTATATACTTTTATACTGATCCACTGGGGAATCTTGGGGATCTTCCCCAATTTCCCAGTCAGATTGTTCATCTATTCTCCAAGCCATTTGCTTGCCCTGAGCAACCGTATTTTGACAATAACAGCAGAAAAATATGCTACTTTTCATTAGGAATATACCTTCTTTATTATGCTATGTATTATATTTTTACAACCTGTTTATTAATGCTGCAGGCTACAATTATGTCAGGGAGTACAGTAAGCCTGAATCATGATAGCTCTCAAGTTCGCAGCCATCTAGGAAGACAAGCCAGCTTTCAGGAAAGAAGTACTTCGAGGCCACATTATAGCCAGACCACTCGAAGCAACACATTGCCTTCAGATGTGGGGAGGAAGTCCATAGCCCTTAGGAAAATGAAGCAAGAGATGAAAGAAATCATGTCCCCAACTCCTGTGGAGTTACACAAGGTAATACTTTTTGATTTCACCTTTTGGCTAAGCTCTGCATTATGAAGAATTGCAAAGAAACTGCTCACCTGATGATATCTCTGCGAATGCTGCAAAAAAGTGTGACACTCTCATTCACAAACATCACATGCATGGTGAATATTTTATATCGATTAATGGTCATCTGTATGTCATCCAATCAAATAACTGAATATTAAGAAAATTGAAAAGATTTTCTATATATTACCATGTTTTGACATTTTTCTTGTGAGTGACCTGGAATTATTAGAGGAAATGGGTAGCTCTATAAAATAGATACAAGTAGTCCTTGACTTATGACCATAATTGAGCCCAAAAATTTCTGCTGCTAAGTGAGACATTCATTAAGTGAGTTTTGCCCCATTTTACAATCTTTTTTGCTTTAACACAGTTGTTAAATCAATCACTGTAATAAAGTTAGTAATACGGTTGTTAAGTGACTTTGGCTTCCCCACAGACTTTGCTTGTCAGAGGATCACAAAAGGTGATCACATGACCCCGGAAGGCTGCAACCGTCATAAATATGAACCAGTTGCCAAGCAGTTGAATTTTGATCACACAGCGATGCTGCAGTGGTCGTAAGTGTGAAAAACAGTTATAAGTTACTTTTTTCAGTGATATTGTAACTTCAAATGGTCACCAAACGAATTGTTATAAGTCAAGGACTACATATAAATAGATAGGCAGGCAGGCAGGCAGGCAGACACAGGTTTTCCCCTCTAAATATAGTTGTGGATGTATTTCACTCCAGATATTTCCCCATTATGAAGCATGCAAAATAAAATAAAGAGAAATTGATTAGTTGATCCCATATTTGACTTAGGCACACGGTGATGGAAGTTTGCAACCTCACCTCTGCCTCTTTCTCCCTCCACCCACCCAAAAAAAATTCCTTCCCAGGACACAGAGATTAAGGATGGGAGAAAGATAAAGAGGGAGGGAAGAGACTAACTGTTTTGGTTTTCTTCTTCTTCTGTGAAGTAAAGCAGCACAACAAAGAGCAATGCAACATTTTCAATTCTGCAATAAATGTTGTGGGTGAATAATAGTTTTTATGCTACTACTCTGATAGTATTCAGCCTAGACTAACTGTAAGACTATATCCAATATAATCAAAGGGCATATTAAATTAGCCCTTTGAACCAATGTTCAGTATTTTCTCTGAGTTGTATATTATTTGTTTTCAAATGTGCTGCTTCAGCAAATATACTCCCTGTTCTTAAATGCCTACAGAGATACTTCAGGTAAAATAATTAAATGGATAAACATACAAACAGCTGAAATTGATTCAAATGCTCTAACATTCATATTATTTTAACAGCATCTAAGCTCAGCATGCAACCAAATATTTATTAATTTATATTTTATATTTCTGAAATGCACATCTCCATAAAAGAATTACAATTCCTATGGAAAAGATATTTCTATTTGTATTCAAAGTGGGAAGGGAACTATCCAAGATGCATATTTTAATCCAGAGCTCCCACAGGGAGGAGGGGGGCAGTTCCATATGAGCAGCCTGCTGCTCACGCAACTGGAGCATGCGTGCACATACTCAAGCAGAGGTGGGCTTTAATCGGCTCTGACCAGTTCAGGCAAACTGGTTGTTAAGATTCTGTGCAGTTCAGCAAACCAGCAAATCCCACCACTAGCTGGCCCCACCCTGACCACCCCACTCCACCCTCATTAGTTACTCCTCATCTCGCTTGCTCGCCAGGCATAACTGCTGCTGCTCTCTGGCTGGCTCCCTTGCTTGCCTCGACCACACAGTCTCTGCGGGTCAGCCAGCTTGCCTGCCTGCCTTAGGTACCGCAGCTGCATCACATGCAGTGCTCCCCCATTGGCCCTGACTTGCCTGTGTGAGTCTGTGAGCAAGACTCGAATCCCGGCCTAGCTGCCTCTCACATGGCTCAGCCAGGTTGCCTGCCTTCCACCGTGGTTGTATTTCATATAGCACTCTCCACACAGCCCAGCTGAGCAGCCCTGAACTGCCTGGGTGAGCCTGCAAGCAAGGCCTGAATCACTAACTGCTTCCCACGTGACCCGCCAGCTTGCCTGCCTTCCGCCACAGTCTTCCATGTGGCGGCCACTCCCCACCTCTCTGCCTCAACTGCCTTCCTTTGCCGATCTCTGCTCCTCGCTAGCCTAGACTAGAGTCACCCAGCTGCCTCGGCCTGCTCCTGCCCACTCCAGCAGCAAAAGCCTCGAGGCAGAGGTAAGTGCAGCTGGGTACCCCCTCGGGCAAGCGGGACTGGAAAGGGTGCTCGTCTCCAAAGCCTCCCATTTTGTGAAACAGCAGTCTCGGCCCCAGCTCGGCATCTCCCCCAAGGACCACCTGCTGTCAGCCTTACCTTCATGAGCAGCTGTGCGCTAGCCCCATTGGGATCTGGAGAGCAGGGCATTCAGACTGGTGGAGGCACATGGGAGCTCTGGAAAGTAAGGTCAATGCTGAAGGCAGGTGAGGGAGATCCGCTGCACTCGGCCAAAGAGCCACCTCGGGCAGACATGGCAAGGCTCGCTCACCTTTTGTGCCTGGCACACTCAGGTTCCACGGGGCTTTTGGGCAACTGTCGTCCACTCACCTTCCCCTCTGCCTTGGGTCCCACATCCAGCCCTTAATGGGGGGAGTGCTGCTTCCAGGCCGGCCCGGCCAATGGGTGAGTGGATGGCTCCTCCACTGCAATGCATGTGTGCAGACCTGGGACATCCGCATACCCTCCCAGAGTGGCGCCAGACCCTGGCCACATTGGGATCTGAAGGGCAGGACACTTGGGTTGGCGGAGCCGTGTGGAAAGTCTAGAGCTCCTCAAGGCCTTCAGGACAGATCAGGTCATCCAAGCTTTGCTCCCTGAAAAGAGCTCCATCGTAGAGCCTAGACCAGTGCTTTATCTTGGGCCTCCTGCCTCACATCGGGTGGCAGGAGGAAGCAGTGTGTGGCCGGGAAGGCTGCCTGCAGTTCTTGCAGCCAAATCTGGGATGTCTGCGAACCCGCAAGTATGTATGAGGTGTTGTGCCTTGAGCAAAAGGTTGAACTAGAAGACCTTCAAGGTGCCTTCTAGCCTATTATTCTAAAGTGTGTGTGTGTGTGAGAGAGAGAGAGAGAGGGAGGGAGGGGGAGAGAGAGGGAGAGAGAGAGAGAGATGTGGTTTCTTAGAGGTGCATTTTGGAGAAGTGTCAAGAGAAATGCTAAAAGGGCAATCAGTTTGGGATTAAATTCCAAATGAAATTGGGTCTTCAGGGTAAGGAGACATGAAGAACTTTTAACCGCAGGTTTCTAAAAATCTTATTAAAATGAATGTCTAGAGACAGCTCTTTAACTCATTAGTCCAGAGGGAGCAAAAGAGATAAGATCCCAATGAGTGTCTTAGCTATTTAGCTCAGGAATAACAAAATAACAGAATTGAAAGAGACTTGGGAGGTCTTCTAGTCCAACCTGCTCAGGCAGGAAAACTGAGAATGTTAAAATCTGAGTGGAGGGCCTGGGAAAGGTGTCAGAATAACAGAATAACACTTAGAAGGGACTTCGGGGGAGGGGGGCTATACCATTTCAGAGAAATGGCTGTCCAGTCTCTTCTTGAAAATCTCCAGTGTTGGAGTACCCAGAACTTCTGGAGACAAGCAGTTCCACTGACTAATTGTTCTCACTGTCAGGAAGTTTCTCCTTAGTTTTAGGTTGCTTTTCCCTTTGTTCAGTTTCCATCCATTGTTTTGCCTTCTGCTGCCTTAGAAAATACATTGCCCCCCCTTCTTTGTGGCAGCCCCTAAAAAGCCTGTTTTGTGACCTGCCTATCACACTATTGGGGAAAGCATGTGAGCCACTTCCTCCATGAAAGTACATCTATAGTATGTAGATGCAGATAATAAAGTTGAAAAAAAGTGAACATTTTTACAGAACTATAGATCTGTTGAGGCTGGGTGAGACAAAGAGTGGCTGGTAGGGAACTGATTGGGCGAGGCACCACCCAGTCACACCCACCCAGCCAGTCATTAGGGCAGAGAACCGGTTGTTAAAAAAAAATTAATCCCACCACTGTCAGCTCACGCATGCTCGTGTAAGTGAGGATGGATGTGTGCGTGTGCTCGCTGGCTTTTTCCGCAGCCCCTTTTGCAATCCCTTCATGGCTCACTAATGGGCTGCAACTCACAGTTAGGAGATCCCTGCTCTAGTCAGAAAGAATATGGAAGAGAATGCTTGACATTTATGGTAGTGTAGAATTTTGCAGTATATTATTCCAACCATTAAAATTATTATAAAGATGCATATTGATATCCCTCCATGGAGATATAGGAAGAGGTAAGTTTTCATCATAAGTAGCTGCTTCTTTTCTTGTTACATTGCAATAAGGTAGAAAAACTTCTGTTAAGCATAAATACTTGTTATGGTTAAGCCAGGAAATTATAGCTATCTTTTAAACAAATTAAATTTTGTTTAAAACTGGGCTTAATTTATGATTCCAGCTTTCTCCGGATCTGATAAACCCTGATTTCAGCCATAGCAAGAGACTACTTAAAGGAAGATTTCCCACCTATTGTAATGTAGCAAAGTAAAGGTTTGCTTGTGCTGATATAAGATGGTGATAACAGACTCCACAACAAAGCAATGGTATCAGCTATCTTTTTCTTTAAAGTATGATTCTCTTAGATCAGGGGTTGGCAACCTGCATGCTCTTTTTGGGGTTTGTCACAAGTTGGGATTTTTTTCTCTTCCTTTTGGAAAGGCGGGCTGGCGTAGCAATGAGTGGCTTACCTCCTCCTCCCCCTCTCCCGCTCCCCTGAATGGCTGTGGTGGGGTGGAGAGGGTGCGCACGAGGAGGAAGAGAGAAGCCTCTGCAGCACGTTGATTGCTGCTCATTGCTCCACCAGTCCGGCTTTCCAAAAGGAAGGGGGGAAAAACAATTTGTGACAAACCCCAAAAAAAGCCCGGAGGGCTGCAAGGGCTTTCCGACAGTAACAACAGGGGCAGGGGCAGGGAGCGAGAGAGATCGGCAGCGACACACACACATACATAGATATATATATATATAAATATAGAAAGAGAAGTGGGGAGAGAAAGAAAGAGAGAGAAAAAGACAGATACGAGAAAGATAGAGGGAGATAGAGGGAGAAAGAGATGAGGGAGTTACCTATTTCCCATACAAAACACAAAACCTAGGTAGGCACGGCTGGGAGGGGTGGTGGTCATGTGACTGGGTGGGAGTGAGTGACATCGAGTTGGCCACGCCCACCCAGGTTTTGTGGCTCCAACTGTTTTGTTTTCTGAGGGAAATGGGCACGAGTGGCTCTTTGAGTGCTAAAGGTTGCCGACCCCTGTACTAGACTCATAAGGTTGAAAGGGGTCATTTGAATCACCATTGGAATCTAAATTATAGCATCTCCAGGAGGTGGCTGCCTGGCTTTCAACTTCTACTCATCTCATGAAAGGTAGCCTAGCTCTTCTTTCAATAATTGGTTCCATCATCAAATTGCTGCAACTGCAAGGATATTTTTTTCCTAGCATACTGTTGGAATATGTTTTCTTGCAACCTATATCCATTACTCTGTGAGCTGAACTCACTCTCTTGAAGAAAAGAAAGAAATTTGATTTTCTTCTACATCATATCTTTTCAACTATTTAAAGGGTACAATCATATCAACTCTCAGTTATATTTCCTTAGGGATAAATATATTGAACTCTTTTTATTGTATCACTAAGATTTTTTTTTTGTTTAATGATCCTTTTCTGAACCTTTTCTACTTTTGTTGATGCTTCTTACAATATGATGCCCAGGACACAATACTGTAAGCAGAGTCCAGCTAAATAGAATATAATGGAATATTCTAATGATTTAAACATTATACTTCTGTTGATGTGTTTTCCTTTTATAGTCACATCAAACTGGTGATTCTTTGTAATAAAAAGTATTCAATAAACTACTATTCCAAGATGTTTTCACAAGTACTGTTACCAATATCTGTCAATGCTATATATGTAGAATTTTGTGTTTCTGTGTTAAGTTCATTGATATTTTCAGCTGATCTCTATAATATATTAATATGATTTTTGAATCTTATTCCAGAGTATTAACTACCTGCTATTTTTACCATCTGAAAGTCAATAAAAATGTTGGAGAATAGAATTCAGGATACATTTTGCACTACCTTATTCAATTCTCTATTCCAGTCACATGAGAAATATAGTGAATTTGTATTTTGAGTCAGCCATGCATTTTCCATAACACTGTGCTCATACTCATAGTATGTCAGCTGTTTTGCAGCATATTATGCTTATGGTACTCCCCCAATCTAGCAAAGAACTTTTCTGATTTCAAAAATGATATAAGATTAATCTGCAAATACTTGTTCTCTTCTAGAACTTACCAAATTAAAGTCAAATAATTTATAATCTTGGCAAGATCTTTCCTAAGTATTCTAGATCTTGATGCATTTTTTTTCATTAACATGATTTTTTTTCATTAATACATTGAAAAGGGGCAAGGAAAGGAAATGAGTGAAGAATACTAGAAAAAAAACTATTGCTCATGCTTAGCTTATGAGAAAAAGTGGGAAGTTTAGGCAGAAATGTATTTCTGAATTTTAACAAAGTCATGAGGAATTTTCTTATCCCTTAACAGATAACTTTATACAAGGATTCTAATATGGAGGACTTTGGATTCAGTGTCTCTGATGGCTTATTGGAAAAAGGTGTATTTGTTAAAAATATTCGGCCAGATGGACCTGGAGATGTAGGTGGTTTGAAGCCATATGACAGACTACTACAGGTAGTGTGAAACATTACATAATTTTGAACTAAACTAATAGAGACAAGTCATTTAGTAAGTATAAAGAGGTTTATTATAAGCAAACATTTAGGCAGTTAAATTCAGCATTCAGACATTTGATGATATTCTATATGAAATTATGCACATGTAATTCTGCTTTTTCGTTCACTTCAAGCCAAATAAGGGAGAATGTACTTTGGAAAATTCCACTTTATCCATTAATCGGATAGGTATCTTATAGAATGGTGTTTTTTATCCAATATAAAAGTAGATAAAGTAATCTACCTACAAGTTGAGTGGTGTTATTCAGTGAAAAGAATGAAGAAAATGTAGAAAAGGAAGAGTAAGAAGGAGATATATATGGGATTGTAGATGTAGCCACTTAAAAGCAGGATTAATTTGAAGATTGGTTGTAGTTTAGGTGGAACTATTTTTCTAATTAATTTTAATAGCTTTTGGAATAATTGCATAGGGCTCACTTCTCTTTTCTTTCCTTACCTATCTAATTTTTGGTTCCTCTTACCTCATCTCCACTTGTTTCTGTTTCCTCTTTCCCTTATAGACCCTTCCCAATACAGCTATCCTATTTTTTCCTTATTTTCCTGCTTTCTACTAAAAGCAGGAGATTGCTACAATGTATGTGTAGTTTTGTGAAAAAACTGCATGTGAATAGCTGATAAATGTAGATAGAGCGATTTCTCCAAATTAAGTTCCTTACTTTAGGCAATTCAACTTAAATAATTCAACTATAACTGGCAGTTTTTCTAAAACATCAGGGGCCTTTGTGCAGTGGAAGTATATGAATGCTGCAAAGGTGTGAGTGAGTGAGTGAGTGAGTGAGTGAGTGAGTGAGTGAGTAAATGAATAAGGCAGGGAAGGTGGTCATTTCTTGGGCTTTTTACTATTTTTGTTGTTTACTTTTCTTTTGGGAAATAGTCCTAAGTAATTCTAAATTAGAATTATTTATGTAAATACAATAGTATCTGTTACACAACTGCAACCTTGTATTCATTTTCTTTACACAATATTGCTAAACACTGACGTCTGAATCAAGTTAGGTAGTATGGGGGGAAATCAAATTAAAATTATTAGCTTACAAAATTACATTCAGTTTAATTCGTTCTCTTGCAAATATTTTCTTCTTTATTTCAAACTCTTTATTTATCTGGGTCTAAACTGTCTTATATTATCCTTCACCTAAAAAACACGTAAGACCATCTTTTATTGGCTTGCTTGACTTGTCTTCTTTTGTTGAGAAATTTCTTTTTTTTCCTTTTCAGGTAAATCATGTTCGGACAAGAGACTTTGACTGCTGCCTAGTTGTACCCCTAATAGCAGAGTCTGGTAATAAATTAGAACTTGTTATTAGTCGCAACCCATTAGCTTCCCAAAAGAAGGGCTCTGAGCATCAGACTTTCTCAACAGGACAATGGAGCCATCCAAGCAATGCTTTCCTTCAACAAAGCGGACATAACACAGGTTCAGAGATGAAATGGGAACCTATGAACACTTTATAGCCAAAAACTGTATCTGTCCAAGAGATTTAAATGGTGCTATTTTTTTAATGTCTAACACACTGGAAACACAGACACTATCTAATGTTGAGAAGCACACGGGGAAGGTTCTGATTATTTCTTAAGGCTCATTCTTTGCTGCTTTCTTCCCAGTCAAGTTTTCTTCTCACTTTTTTATAACCACAAATAGTGCCATTTCAAGTTGAACTCCACATGCAAGAGAAATTAATGAGGAAAGTAACTGTTTTCATGTAGATTAATCAAAAGAAACATTTTAAATGAAACTGAGCTCTTTTCAACCCCCATCCAAATCTCTGAAAAGAGTATCCCCAACTTGGAACATGAATTTTTTATTATCAAAATTTATATTAAAAGATGAGCTAATTGAAGGAAGGAATATCAAAATATTATCACTATGCCCAAACGTTTATTGTATCATAGTTATTGTTTAACAAAGTGTATATCTGTTATCTCTGCTAAATGAGGGAGGGAAGGGGGGGACCAAAAACTGTTACTTGTTCTGCAATCATTTCAGCAAAGGTGCACATAGGATCCTGGAGGATAAAACTTTAGATTCTGTTACAATATGATTTATTAGAAATTACATTATTCCCTATGCAATGATATACTGAATAGGATATGTCATGCAGCCTGTACGGATTTCTCACTTTTAGATATTTGGAACGTATAATGGTTTTTGTTTTAAAACAATTAATAAAGTTTATGGAAATAAGGTTTAATAAGAAAAACATTCAAGTAAGTTTTTTTCTTAGCTGAATTCCAGAAGCAAAGTAATACTGATGCAAAAACATATGAACTGCTGTGTTTAAGGAACATGTATATAAATAAACTTGTACAGCAACACAGGATTCTTTTTAAAAATTAAGATAAATGAAATATGCATTGATTTAAAATATCTATTTAAATAGCTTTGTTGGAGCGCTCATTGACTCTGCCATTTTGAAGACTTAATTTTAAAATGTAAATATGTTTTACTCACATATTCCCAAATTCTGCCCTGTTTCTCATTCAAAGCAATAAAATGCTGCTAGTTGCTTTTGAGACCCACCAGCAGCTGCTTTGGTTTGTCCACTGTATTGTCTTGATAATTAATGTTACTTAGTGACTGGAAAGACACCGGAATTTTCTGTGATCACATTGAACCTTTACATCTTACCACAATTTTTGGGGCTTCTTTGGACTGTCAAAATACCAATAATACTCTTTTCTTCATCTATTAGAGGGTACGTTTCTATGCTCTATGCACTCACATGCCATTTTCTCATATTCCAACACTGCCAGAAAGGAAAAAAATAATTGCAATGAAATTGAAATCCATATCATGAACCACTTAATACGTATTTTTATTTGTAACAATGAGTATTAAGCTAAAGTATTTTTGTACAAATTTAATACTTTAATAGCATGATATTTATCATCTATGTATGGTTTCTGGGAACTCAGATTGTTAAAAATTTGTATGAAAAATGTAAAAAAATTAATAAACATATTTAAAGACAATAGTTTGGATTCTAAAAGTAAAAACAGAAGAAAAATTGTGAAACATTACTTCTTTTATCACTATGGAAGAGTGGAAATGGGGAAAAATTGAATCAAGGCAATTTGCAAAGGTTGCCTTGACTCATAAAGTGAAAAAAATTAATTAGACAAATAGCTTACATAGGGAAATATTCGCATAGGGAAAAAGGATTGTTTTACTATATCATGCAGTCCAAGTTGTGTGATCATTATTTACCCCATGAAATTTTAAGATTTAGTGCAACAAATACAATTTATAAAGAAAAGCACCTTCATTTTTTAAGCAATCAAGGAAATATACATATGTCATATTACGTCATGCCTTTATTTAGAAGGCTTTACATGACTTCCTTTCTTGGGTGATGGCATTTCTCTAAAAAAGATGTTAAGACTTTGGAAAAGCAACTAAGATGATCAAAGGCCTGGAGACTAAACCATAGAACGGCTGCAGCAAGGGTGGGTTCTAAAATTATTTACTACCGGTTCTGTGGGTGTGACTTATTTTTGAGTGTGGTTTGATGGTCTTGGTGGGAGTGGCTTCATGGTCATGTGACAGGGTGGGCATGGTCAACTCAATGTCACTCGTGTCAAGGGGTCCCTTGCTTGGCCCCTCCCCTCCCAGCCATTCCTTGTCACACCCAGCCTCAACGTATCTATAGTTCTGTAAAAATGTTGTTCACC
>JANHFT010010083.1:269715-284298 GCA_032467955.1 Pseudoxenodon macrops | reverse complement strand
AGTTCCTTTTATATACTGTTTATCTCCTTCCAGGTTCAGTAGTTCTTTATTCTTTGAAAATACAGACCAAACACACACTGTCTTTCACCATCTGTTTCCGAGTTATCTTCACCACACGGTCAACAACAATGCAACAGCTGCAAAATATCTTCACATTCTCAGGTTTTCTCCCAAATACTTTAATAGCTTCTTTCCGTCAGCAGATGGCCCCATCAGCTTTCCAACAAATTCTCCGTTTCTCTCAATAATAAATTCTCTTTGATATTCTTCTTTCCAATCCCTTAAAATTCCCCTTTCAGATGCAAAAGCAAGCAGTCTTCAAATTCTTTTATTTAACAGTTTGTTTTTTCTCCTTTTACTTTCAAATGCCGATTAGCCGCCATTTTTACTCTCCGCCACCAGGCACTTTCGTTTCCCCTTTGAAACTTTCCCTTTCTTCTTAAAGAGCCGGAACTCGCCCGATTCCACACTCTGCTCAATTAATGTTTCTGCAATATTGTCTGTATTTTCTCCTCTTGACAAACAGTATTCCTTCTAATCTCTTTCTGAAGTGGCTTCTCCCGACTTGGAGCGGATTCCAGCCCCGCCTCCTCAGCCACCGGGTTTAGAGGCTTCAGCCTGCACTACAGGAAAATTGCTGTTCCCCTGTTCATGCTGGGAGGTGCCCCCGTACTTCACTGTCCCTCCAGGACAGTTCAGGGTCGGCTAGGACCCCCGGTTGGGCTGAGGTTCAACGGCCTCCCAGGAACTACTGAGAGGCACATCGTCTCATCAGGCACAAGCCAGGCCTTCTCGTATTGTATATATATTCTTGTATATAAATAAATTTCTTATTTAAATCAATCCTGCTGAATCAGTTTTCCTGTGTGTGCTTTCTGGATTTTATTTTCTGCAACAAACTGATAGATTTGCCTTGCCTTAGACCCTAATTGGGATCCTTCTATCATTGGGGAATGTTTTCCAGCTCTGACTTTAGTCCCCCTATGTTAATCATGGCTGCTCAATTTCATCTGTGATTTTCTTGTCTGACATAGAAAATCAGATGCTCTTCTGCTGTGAAGAATTTTGCAAATGTCTATGTTCAGTCTCAAGTTTGCTTTGTCTCATAATTATGAGACTGATGTATTAATAATATGCAGTTGATTCTTATTATTCATAGTTTCTATATTTGCAAATTCATCTACTCACTAAAATAGGCATTAAAATATTTATAACTCCAAAATCAATACTTCTAGCCCTTTTTCAGTGCTTTGTAGACATGTGCTAAGTGGTGAAAATTTTTAATCAGCTGATGTGCAGGCTCCAGCTGAGGTTCAGTATTCACTAATTTAGTGTTTGCAGTGACTTTAAAGAACATAACTACCGTGAATAAGAAGAATCAACTGTCATCTTTGCAGCATCAAACATTCATTTTGCCTTGAGATGCATTAGTAACAGTGACAGTATCAGTTCAACAGAATTGGAAGGAACCTGGAAGTCTTCTAGTCCAACCTTCTGTTCAAGTAGGAGACCCTGTACCATTCCAAATAAATTGTTGTCCAAACTCTTCTTAAATACCTCCAGGGCTGGAGCACCCACAATTTCTAGAGACAAGCTGTTCCATTAATTGTCCTCAGTGTCAGGAAACTTCTCCTTAGTTCTAGAGTTGATCTCTCTTTGATAGGTTTCCAACCATTACTTCTTACTCTGCATTCAGGTACTTTAGAGAATAAGTGGACTCACTCCTCTCTGTGGCAGCCCTTCAAATATTGGAAGATTGCTATCAAGTCACCCCAGTTCTTCTCTTCATTAGACTAGACCCTAATTGGGATCATTCTATCATCCAAACATTCATTGAATGATTTATCTTCCAATCCACTAATCATTTTTGTTGCTCTTCTTCTACACTCTTTCTAGATTCTTAACATCTTTTTTGCATCATGGTAACTAAAACTGGATGCACTATTCTAAGTGTGATTTTACTAGTGCAGTATAAAGCAGTACTACCACTTCACATGATTTTGATATATCCCTTTGATGATGCAGCCTAGGATTTCATTGGCTTTTTTGGCAGTGGTAGCATATTGCTTGCTCATACTTAAGTGACAGTCAACTAGTACTCCTAGATCCCTTTCACAGTTACTGCTATTGAGCCAGGTAACACCCATTTTGTACCTATGTATTTTGGTTTTTCTTGCCTATGTGTAAAATCTTACTTTTCTTACCAGTGAATTGCATTTTATTGGATAGGGCCCAGTGTTCAAGTCTGTGAATATCTTTCTGGATCTTGAGCATATCTTTTAAAGTGTTGGCTATTGCCCCCAGCTTGGTGTTGCAAATTTGACGAGTTCCCTTTCTATCTCTTCATCTAAATTATTTATGAAGATGTTGAAGAGTACTGGGCCTAAGACAGAACCATGGGGTACCACACTGCATGTTTGCCTCCATTTAAATGTAGTTCCACTGAGGACTATATGTTGGCTGTGGTTTGTCAGACAGTTATAAATTCATCTGGTAGTGATGCAGTCTATCCCACAGTTTTCTATCTTACTAAGTTAGCTGTGGTCTACTTTGTCAAACATCTTACCGAAGCCCAAGTATACCGTGTCCACAGCATTTTACTGGTCCATTAATTTAGTCACTTTGTCAAAGAATGCAATAAGGTTTGTCTGGCTTGATCTGTTTTGACAAACCCATGGCTTCCACTAATAGCTTTGCTGGTTTCTAGCTCTTTGCAGCTCCATTGCTTGATTAACTTTTCCAGGATCTTCCCAATAGCTGAATGTCCCTTTAATCTTTAATCTAGTTACATAATAAACACCATTGCTATTTACTTGCTCTCCATTACTCCCCAGTTGTCTCTTGGATACTTTCCAAACTGGGAAACTTATATTTTTCAGTGAATTGCTGTCAGGGTCTTTTTGGTGAATATCTATTATTTTTATTGGCTTAAATATCACAGTGGGTTGTCTGTTCTTCTCCAATGGATCACGTTTAGTCTGATTGTTTGTTTATGAACTGCTCATCATGAGTAAACATACTGGTGATCTGCACTCCTCATGATATCATTGGGATGTACAGATTCTTTAATTACAGTCTATGAGGATGAGAGCTAGCATTATCCACATAAATTAATAATCTGACAAGTCTTCAGTGAAAGCGAATATTCCACAACATTGTTTGACTCATGAAGATACTTTCATTCTTTGCATTTCTGATATAAACATAAGCTGTGGAACTGAGTGCATTTTTAAAATGGATTTTAAATGCTTCCCTTTATCCATCTGTTATATTCATTTACATGATAAACAACTGGTTAATGCTCCAAACATTAGATGTTCTGAGTAATGCTTGCAACAGAGTTTATTTATATTTTGTAGTCTTTCCTGTAATATAAAGGGGGAAATCAATATTTAGTTTAATTTTAAATATATCCAAAGATTCAGAATAATGAAAGCCAAGTAATTTTTGCTCACAGTCTTTGACTGACTATAGACAAACAACTTTATCCATGTTAGTAAATCATTTCCTGAGTTATTGGCTTAAATTAAATGTTCTTACTGTAAATGTGCATTCTGCAAGACTTCCAAGGGACTCTTTCAGGATGGTTCACCTTCTGAACCAAGTAGGCAGGTTCCAATCTCAAATCCTCCAGGAATAGGATTAGTTCTGTTTTCCAGACCAAAAAGGATATTTAAAAGTACAAAATAAAATATATAATTAAAAAAGATGCCCCAAACCAGGGGGGAAACATTCTATGCAATGATTCCAGAGAGCAGTAAAATTATAAGATTGAAAGAAGAAAGGGTGAGGAATCATGAACTCCACACACATAAGGCTGGGGAAGGAAGGAATAGGGAAGAAGCTATAATGGTCAAAATGTCAACACTACATTAAAAAGGAAAGTTGACCAGCTGCCCCCCCAGGTAACAGAAATTCACATTAAACCTTTCCTATTTTCTTTTGAGTCTCCCAGATTCTCTATCTCTGGATATGATATGCAAAAGGGCATAAGAATGAGCTCCAAGAAATATTTTCTGAAGGATTCACTTGCCAAAATTTGTGTTTTTGTATTGACACTTTAAATGCTTAAGAAACCAAGAAGGGACTCATTCATCCCAGTACCGGGATTGTTTCTCTATATTCAGGGACTTCCTTCCAAGTCACATCCCATATGATAAAATAAAAATATTGTGTTTGCTTATGTAAGTACAGCAATATAAGGCTACATACAATTCTAAAGGTGAATTCCTGAAGTTTAATGCAATGCTTCTTCTTCCATGTCTAGTCCAAACTTTAAACTGCTAGAATGAACCCACTTTCTTGGCTTTGTCGTTAGCCAAAAATAAGTCATTATCGGTACATATTTCTGGTAGTAGCTAATATACCAACAAATGGGCTGGATTCTATGTCTCTCCACATTGATAGAGCATGTTGTTATGCACTAAGAGCCTCTAGTTGAGCATATTGTTTTTACATTTAGGCACTGCAAGTCTCAACCTATTCAGGGTCCTCCAAGTAGTATAAGGGAGTACAATTTAATGCAATGTTATTAGAATATAAAATGCAATGCTAGTTAATATAATGAAGAAATTGTGATATATTCGTTTATGACACAGTGATTCATAAACTCGAGGTAATACTAAATAAATATTTCTATAATTTATGGTAAATAACCTCATAAATTTACCTCATAAATTCAGAAGAATTACTCTATTGCAAAGATCTCAGAAAAATGTTCACGTATCATTCACTTGACACTTATATTAGCTTATTGTTATAGAAAAGACATCTCAAAATAACTTCCTACTATAGAATTATAGTTTTGGATCAAACATAAAAAAATAAATCTAATAGCTATAAAGTTAGAGGTCAATTGGTCAATTGATGTTAGAAGTCATACATTCCAAGTGCTTGTTTAAATTCAAAGGCATTGTGCAAAATATGGTTGTGGGTTTTCAGAAAAAGTATAAATTTTACCTAGATTATCTTCTACTAAACATATCTCATTTCATGTCCAAAATGTAATATTCTCATCTCTGTATTTGACAGAGACACCAACATGTTCTGTGCCAAGAGTTGGAGTGGAGATATTGGCTCCATAAACCTGATATCAGAGATGTGGGACAGACTCTGCTCTCTCTGCTCCTGTCATGTCATACAAGAGCATTAATCATCACTGATTAACTGTAGCATGGCAAGGTTTCATTCCTCGTTAATTCATTAATTTGGCAGACAATTTTTAGTCTTGTGTACGAGATGAGCAGCTGAATCCAAAATAACGAAATAACCAGAATAAACTGCATTGACAGTAAAATAGCTTAAAATTTGTTGATCCTAATCTCAGTCAATTCAGTGTTTGTGTACTTTATATCCTGCATCCTCTTATTTTAGCATGAGTTTACATTTCTTTAGGTTTAAAAGTTACCTGAAAGATAATTGGGCTAAGACTCATTGGAAAACTGATTAATTAGAATCGTCTGCAGCCAGATCTTTTTTTTTCATTCAATAATTACCAAAAACCTTCAGCTGTACCCATTTATTCCCCTACATCAAAACATTAGCAATTTCTGGATTTGCTTCGTACCTTCCAAATACTATTCCACTTTTTAAGATAGCTCATCAGACATTTCCCAAGTTTTCTTAGTTTCTCAGCCACAATAAGTCATAAGGAATGTAACCAGCCTTTAATATACTGTAGCTCTGGTTTTGTTTTCCTGAATGACCTACACGCTGGCTACTTCTATTTTTATTTCCTAAAAATGCTACTGTTGTGATCATGTTTCCCATATTTATTTTCATTCTTCTGTTAGCATAAGAGTTCTTAATTCATTGTAGAAATTAATATATAAATTATCGATATACTCCCCAAACTATTTTTGCTGTCCCATGTTAAATGCACACAATTCAATCTTTAATCTTGTCTGCCCTGAGTCCTTCGAGAGAAGGGCGGTATATAAATTTAATTAATAAATTAATAAATATATATTTTCATAATACTGTGATATTCAGTAGTCGTGAAGTACTCTGATTAGTGAACAGGCTCTATTAGAAAAGAACAGAAATTTATATAAAATAAACAAAATTAAAACAATAAGAAATGTGCCAGTGGGAAGAGGATCCTTTAAAAGTCCCTGCAGTTTTCTTGGCAAGATTTTGGAAGTGATTTGTCCTTGTCTTCTTTTTAGGGTTGAGAGACAGTGACTGGCCCAAGGTTACCCAGCTGGCTTTATGTCTAAGGTGGGATTAGAACTCACACTGTCTTGGTTCCTAGTGTCTAACCTAGTGGTTTTTTTTAATAAATATTTTTTATTAAACTTTATACATTTAAAAACATAGCTTTTCACTTTTACAGCTATACATTATTGACAGCTTGACATATCATTTCTTCTTTTAATTTGTGGTATTCATACATTTTGTTAACTCTACTTACATTTACCTCTTACTATATTATCTTAAACTTTTATAACTTTTCTTTAGCTTATACGTGTCTTAACCACTACACCAGACAAGCTCTCATTACCCTTATTATTTCATTACATCTTTTTTTTAAAAACCAATCACTTTCTTGATCCTGATTTTAAAACAATTTGATTATTTTAATTCTGCAGGTTGTTTACTGTAGTATAATCAGAGGTGGGTTCCTAACAGTTCGGTCCAGTTCTACCGAACCGTTAGTAACTTGGCAGCCCAGTACAGTAGAACCATTAGCGACCGGGGCCTGCCACGCCCCCGAGCTGGTTCATTTTTTAAGCGCACACATGGCCGCAGCACACCCCTGAGCAAACTTGCAGTAAGAAGATTCAGAACCCACCTATGAGTATAATGGCTAGCCCCACACAAAGTGAAACATGTTCATTACAATTCATTTTTAGTTTGAAAATTTTCACCTTAGCAAGTTGTCTGAAATTATTTGAATTCTAATCCAAAACACATCTTCAAGTTGTCAAGGTTAGGAAATACTTCTGTACAGAATGCACATTCTAAGTTGCATGGAAAAAGATTAGTGGAAAACTTCCTGGCAAATGATTATCTCTAATTAGGCATCCTTGTTTTTCAGAACATTTTATGCTGGCCTATAAAGTTACAAAAAGATGATTACTGAACAGCTGAAGTTTGGTTATTAATAGCCACGACATTGTAATTTAATGTATTATTTATTGAGCAGAATGCAGCTGCTTCACATTTAAGTGCATAGCACTGCAATTTTTAGATAATATATTTCAATAAGAAGCTGTAAATTGGAATAGACAAAATCATTTAGATATATTGGAAAAATAAGAAGAAAGGATATGGTGTTGTTTTTATTTAAATGCAAATTTTATCCTTATAATCTTCCTAGACCAGTCTTCTATTTTTAGATAGAGAATGTATTAGTCCTCTATCCTTCTGAGTAAGTACTTAATGATAATTATATTTAACATTTCTATTGATTTTTTAAAATACTGCTTTGCATTCAGTAATTTTTAATAATTTATTTTTAAATGTAAAATTTATGTTCCAGTTGAAATATGTGATACTGATCTACAAAGTTTTAAGGATAATTGCAATTCTATGAAACTAAAAGCTCCTGAATTATTTTATATTTATACTTAATATTACTTAAAATACAGAAAACAAATTTATAAAATAAATATGCAGTAACAATGATTTTATTTAAAATTGTAAGTGCACTAATTAGGCAATTTTTAGCCATTAATATTTGACCTAATCTTATTTCTTTTGAAGTTTTATTCTCTTGCAGAACTATTTATGAAGATATGTGACTAAGAGGCTTTTTAATCAAATTCTTGTACGTTCAGTTAGCATGACCATTAAGAAAATTATTTCAATACTTCCTGATATAGACATTTATGTAAATATTTTTGCTGAATATAAATACATATTTCACTGTTAACATTTATTAAAAAGAAAAGCCATAGGTTTGATCTATATCCAGAATGTGAAATTTGGTAGCAAGAATGGGACTGAATTAAGACATATTTATATTTAGAACAGACCAATGGAATCAATAGAATCAATTACAGGTAGTCCTTGACTTACAACACTTCACTTTGACTGTCCAAAGTTACAACAGCACTGAAAAATGTGATTTATGACCGTTTTTCAGTTACGACTTTTGCAGCATCTCCATGATTATGTGATCAAAATTCAGAGGCTTGGCAACTGGTTCATATTTGTGATGATTGCACTTCCCAAGGTCATGGGATCTACTTTTGTGACTTTCTGACAAACAAAGTCAACGGGTAAGCCAGATTCACTGAACAACCGGATTACTACCTTATCAACTGCAGTGATTCACTTAACAATTGTGGCAACAAAGGTCATAAAATGGGGCAAAATTCACTTAACAAATGTTTAACTTAACAACAAAAATTTCGGGCTCAATTGTGGTCATAAATTGAGGACTACTGATAGTCACATTCCAGTAAATTGAACAGAAGTTCCCTTCTCCATTCAGCATTCAGGAAATGAGAGTAGGTTACCTCTATAACTCGTTGACCTTGTTCAGACAGAAAACCTGAGCAGCAGTCTCAGAAGAATATTTATGTAGGGAGAGAAATATGAATTTAGCAAACTAGGAATAATGAATGCTGTAGTGATCTGTCAAGAACACATCAGGGAGAACCAGCTACAGCTTGGAATGCAGAACATATGGTTGTCCTTTGGATTAAGAAATGATAAAAACAAAATTGAAGAATGTATGGTTTATTTATGTTATTTTACAGTAGCAATACATATATTTTAATATACATATACAGAAATAAATAGCTTGTTACATATTCAGATTACAGATCTGGTTTGTTGCTAGTCTTCACTAAAGACTTCATGCTTTCTGTGGAGAATTATGGAATTCTTTTTACTTTCTCTGAAATACGCAATGTGAATTTTCATGAAGTATCAAAACTGTTCATGTAATTTCTTCCGTTAAAGCCTTAAGCAAACATCATTCTGTCATCTTACATTGGTTCAGTTTTGAAGTCCTGCAACTTGCCCTAAGATACAAATATGAGAACAAGGTCTGTAATATATCTCCTTGCTGCCAGTGGTTTTTTAGATTTTTACAGCCCAGGTTTCATAATTCTTCTTTATTGGAAAAACAACATTTTTGCATCTTTGAGCCACAAACAAGTGGCTCAAAGATGCAAAAATGTTGTTTTGCTCTAATCAGCCCAGGATGGGACAGATAATGTCTTACTTGTGTTCAAAAACTCTTGCCAATTTTACTCCATCCCTTTGGGTTGTTTGCAATTTCATTAGGTTCAGCTGTCTACCTTGCTTTAAATCTAAATCAATCAGCTGATCAACAGTCTGCTCGGAATAATAGATCACTATTATCTTTCACTACAGCAGGCTGTTTCCTTCATATACTTGAGGAGCTGTCTTTTCCCAATGGATTGGCCTATCTCACTCATGTTGGCAGAGAGTCCTTCTGGGGATCCCCTCAGGCAAGGAATTTCAGCTTGTGGGATCCAGGAGAAGAGCTTTTTCTGCCAAGGCTCCTGCCCTTTTGAACATCTTGCCATAAGAGATAAGAGCTGCTCCCTCTCCTTTAGTCTTCAGGAAAAACCTTAAAACCTGGCCATGCCTATTGGCATGGGGTCCTGAAAGAAAAGCTGTTGCCTAGAGCGTTAACACAGAAGGCACCTCCAAGTCTCCACTCCAAGCCATGTTAAAAGTTTAGTTTTTATAATTTTAATCTGTTTTTATATTTATAATAGTTTGGATATTTATATACAAAGTTTCTGTTTGCTGAGACAGTTGAGTTTTGCTTACAACCTTTATTGCCATAGTTGTTAAATTAACAAGTTGCGGGTCTGGTGCAAGGAACAGCGCTCCCAGATCTGAGGGAGCGTAATCACGAGTTCAACTTCCAAGAGGCCGAGGTTGTTGCCTATGATGCAACTAAAGAAGCCTGGTTTTCTAACAACTCCTCTATCAATAGGCAGATCAATTTACCACCGGTTTACCAGGCATTGAGGCACCAGGAAGGATTTTGCAGAGACCGATTGCTATCCGGGAATAGGGATTGGGGGCACCCTCTCCCCTTGGGGCATGTGGATTTGCCCTGTGAAGGCATGACTGGCAGGGACCGAGTACAGGAGAGCCCGGCAGAGCGGCATCAAGTTGTGATGGATATGAGGAGTGAGGAATGACGTAGACTAGTTACAAGATCATGGGCAAAACCACCAACGAATTTGATTGATGCATCGAGTGCACCTGGGAGGGAGAGGAGTAATGGTGTGTGGGAGGGAGCCGGGGAAAATGCCTTCAAAGTAATATCTGACAGCTTGGCGTTACCCCCAAGCGCTGCACGATAAGGAAGGAAGCAACGGGAGCCACACCCCCATCGATTAGCATGCCTAAAGCAAAAAATAAAGCCAATTATAGGGGGGAGGCAAGGGAATGGGCCCATCACCCGCGCAATGACTAAGTTGATCAATAATGCATAAAAGCGAGTATCTCTTCAATTGTGGTTTTACATTCTGACGATGTTAGCAGGGGCTAACGAAAGCTAAGTGAATTGTGAAGGGGCCAGTATGATTGGAGATTCAGCTTTTGCTTTGTTCCCTAAATTGGGTTATTCAGAAACAAATCTTGCTGTATCCAATTAACTCGTTTCTTTTTAAAAAGCTGGACTGCAATTTGAGTCTAGGATTACTCCCACTGGGAAGCAAATATGCATGCTTTACTGCATGAAAACCTTCTCTCTCTCACACACAGACAGACAGACACAATCCTACCGTACTTTGCCAGTACACTGTTAACCTTTCAGAGGCTCAAGGGAATCTACCTCGCAGACACCACCCTCTAGGTCAGAATATTCTTTAGTTCTCTGTAAACCCAGCTCCTCCAAAAAGTAGCCACAGTTTTAAACCTGATGATGTAAAACCCAAGGGGCAGATTCCCGTCAGCAGCCATGGAACAATGCTAGCTGAATGCTACAGCAGCAAGTGGACGGAGAAGGCCGCCTCAAATCGGACGACGAAGCTTTTAACATTACCAACTTGAAAAACCAATACGCTCAGCGCTTTTACCGCCTTAAAACGCAACCATTGGCTGGCGATGACATCACCGTTGGGATTACGAAACCACAACTGCTCCAGTTTGAGCGAGTACAAGCCGGAAGTTGCGAGCAACGCCCTTCAGCAACCGATTTGGAAGCGCAGACGCGGAAGTTCGGGAGGGAGAGCGACTGCGATTATGGCTGCGGAGAGTTATCCGACGTCGTCCATTGAGGACGATTTCAATTATGGCACCAACGTCGCGACGGCTAGCGTACACATCCGCTTGGGTAAAGAGTCCTGTTCAGCCCTCTCTCGCCCTCTTTCACCGCCCCCTCCCTCGCCTTTTTCATTTTCCATTCCGAAGTCGTTGCTTTCGCCATTTCCTTCCTCGTCTACCGTTTAGCTCGAAATCTGCCTTTCCTTGGTCTTCGAAGACGAAATTATTGCCGTTTGTAAAGTCTTCCCTCCAGGCTATATTGCCTGTTGTGCTTGCTTTAGGGCCCTGACACTACGCTAAAGTGGCAGTGCTCGTCGGAAACCGTGGCAATCGTGGATCTTGCCAGACCAATGCCTTGGCCTTTCCCCCAAGAAGGAATGCAGTCCCAGAACGCCAGGGCATGTCGTGGGAGGCGGGGAAGACTTGATTATAGTTTTTCCGAATGTAGTTTCTTATCAGAAAAGTGATCCAGTATTTTGGCTTCCATGTTCCAGATGCTCTCCTTTACAGATGAATCATGGACTCTTTCAGGAGAGTAATTTGGCAAAGGTAGAACAAATCAGAGAATGATCTTCTACAAAGAACATCTTGCTATGGGAAGAGTTGTGTGGTGTGGGCAACATTGCAGGGGTTTTAAATCCATTTTTAATAGAGCAATAGTGGAGACCTGCACCATCCTAGATCAAGAATTCTACATGCATGGCTCTGGGGGAGTTTTGGCCTTCTCATATAATCTCCGCAATATATAAGTTTTTGGATGATAAACAACACTAAGGTCATAGTAATACGACTGATTCAGTGTTTATTGCAATGGATACCATTAAAAAGTTAAAAGATTGAATGAAGTGTAAAAATAAACAAGAACAAAGTATAGGTATTTGATTTCAGCATAAGTCTTGAAAATACACAATAATGAACTGTACTTATTTTCTGTATTTTAGCTTTTCTGCGCAAAGTCTATAGCATACTTTCAGCCCAGATTTTTTTGACAACTGTGACCTCTGCAGCTTTTCTCTATTCCACCACAATTCGGACATTTGTACATGAAAGGTAGGATCTATAGTGAGTGAATCTGGTTAAATTTGCTTCATTTTTTAATACAAAATAAATATTGATCCAATGCCCTTTCATATTTTATGATTCTGCAAGGTAGTCCAGAGCTGTTTCTCAACCTTGACCACTTTAAAATGTGTGGAGTTGAGCTCCAAGTTTCCCCAGCCAAAATCTTAAAAGTTGCAAAAACAGGTGGTCTAGGGCAGGGGTCGGCAACCTTAAACAGTCAAAGAGCCACTTGGGGCCATTTCCTACAGAAAACAAAACAGTCGGAGCCACAAAACCTGGGTGGGCGTGGTCAACTCGATGTCACTCGCTCCCACCCAGTCACATCACCCCCCAGCTGTGCCTACCCAGGTTTTCTATGGGAAATAGGTAACTCCCTGTCTCCCTCCCTCTCATCTTTCTCCCTCTATCTCCCTCTCTGTATCTTTCTCTCATCTCTCTTTTTCTCTATCTCCCTCCTTCCCTCTTATCTTTCGCTTATTTGTCTTTCCTTTTCTCTCTTATCTCCCTCTCATCCCTCTCTCTCTCTGTCTGTCTCTTTCTCTCTCCTTTCTCTCCCCCCTTCTGTTTCTGTGTCTCTCTATGTCTGTGAGTGTATGTGTTTCTCAGTCTCTCGCTTCCTGCCTCTGTGCCTGTTTTCACTGTTTGAAAGCTCTTGCAGCCCTGTGTGCTAGAGAGGGAGATAGAGGGAGAAAGATGAGAGGGAGGGAGACATGCGCACATGCGGGGAGACCCTCCCTAAGCGAGCAGCCGCCTGTCCTGTATGCGCCTTTCTTGTGCTTTGCCGCTCACTTGAGGAGGGTCTCCCTACGCATGCTCATGCTCCTGGCTCAGCCACAGCCAGCCAGGTGGTTGCGAGGGGAGGAGGAGGGTCGCCCGAAGGGCAGCCTCCGCCGCGACTGGCAATCATTCCTCAGCCCAGATTTCCAAAAATATCCAAAACAGAAATAAAAGGGGTGAGGGGCAGGGCCAACCAGTGATGGGACAGGGAGCCACAGCAGAGGGCCCAAAGAGCCGCATGTAGCTCCGGAGCCACGGGTTGCCAACCCCGGTCTAGGGAATTGTTTGGAGGGGGGGGAGTAGGAAACAAGATATTTGTCCCATCTGAGCAGAGTTACTGAGTGAACTTATTTATTTCTTGTTAAGTAAATTACACTTTTAAGTTAATTTTTTAAATTAATTTTAAGTTAATAATTGTTAAGTAAATTTGCTTGAGAGAGAAAATATATAAGGATTCCACTATTTGTGGATGTGAAAATTTGCTTTTAAGGCCTAATATTAGTTAGTCATGGAAGCAAAAATTAGGTTTTGCTCCTACCTTTAATAATAGCCTATTTCTTTTCTCCTTTGCCAGTAAGTAGCATGTTCTCTATTCAGTTGTGTGTCTGAATGAAGCAATAATCATCCAGTAACTAATATAATCACCCAGAAACAAATGTCTATTATGAATGTCTTTATTTAAAAGCAGAGTTTAAATATTTGAAATATTGATAACCTGCCATAGATGTTGTAATTCAGTTTGACTAACAAAATTATTTTATTCTTTCTAAACTTACCAAAGTGTTTTAAATATTGATAAGATTGATTTATACATTATTTTGGGGAAAACAAAAGATATTAGAATATTGTTTCCTACTATTAATTATGTTGTCATACTTAAATTTACAGCCCTGCTTTACTTTTGATTACCTTGCTTGGTTCTTTGGCTCTGATTGTGGCTTTAACTCTATACAGACATCAGTATCCAGTTAATTTATATCTTCTCTTTGGATTTGTAAGTATTTTTATAATGCATGACTCTCTTTAGTAGTTGCAGTTAATTAGTGACATGAATGTATTTTATTGTATATTTCTGATTTTTCACCATGAGTTTTTTTTAACCTTTGTACTTCTAGTAGTTCTTCTATTAATATATTTTTTTAAAGGAAATGCATTTTAACAGACATCTGTGGAACATATGCTGTCCCTTTGAAAATGATGTATACCATTTCCTTTTGCATAACTTTTTAATGTGCATATGAAACCTGAATTTTCAACCTTTATTTTTAGAGGAAATGATGGGAAATTGTAGAAAGTCCACAAAACTTTTAATATACCCGTATTTTCAGAGTATAAGACGCACCTGAGTTTTTGGAGAGAAAAATAGGGGGGGAAATCTGCTTACCAGGTATTCATCTGGCTAGAGTCCTTAGTCTGGTCCTTAGCTTCAGCACATTATTTTATCCCGATTAGGACTGGAAAAAAAGCTGCTACAGCACAGCTGATAGAGAGAAGCAATTAACAAAGCATGCAAAGCCAGGAAGATCATTAGCACCTGGG
>JANHFT010010083.1:247348-269615 GCA_032467955.1 Pseudoxenodon macrops | reverse complement strand
GCTGGGAGGCAAATTGCTGGGAGGCAGAGGAAGATTTTTTTTCTTCTTTTCTTGTTTTTGTCCCCAAAAACTAGGTGTGTCTTATACTTCGGTGCGTCTTATACTCCGAAAAATACGGTAGCTCTTGTCTACACAAATTTCTGTACCTTTGTTATTAAGGTTTAATTAGTTGAGTGATACTCTTTTTTCTTTATTTCTTATAGACTTTTTTAGAAGCACTGACTGTTGCTATTACAGGTAAAATTTATTATATTTGATTGACAGCATCAGACCTTTGATAGCTGCCTGAACTGAATGTATATTTTTCCAAGCCCAGTGAGAATTTTCTTTAGCAATCTTTATTAAGATAAAAGCAGTAGTGCGATAATTCCAACAAACTCCCCCTCCCTATCTTCTGTTATGTATTAATAGAACAAAATCTGTACTTTAAAATTTATACAGCTCATTCCTTGTCATTCAAACACTCTTGACCTGTGAAGAGTTATATCAGATTTTAGAATTACAGTATGGTTTTTATGTATGAAAAATATGATCCAGTTAAGTCAAGGTGACTATCAAAAATTCTCCATATTGATTAAAGTTCTTTGTTTTTCCCTTCTTGCTAGTGACTTTCTATGAAGTATCAATTGTGTTACAAGCTTTTATTCTGACAACAACTGTGTTTTTGGCCCTTACCGTGTACACATTGCAATCCAAACGGGATTTCAGCAAAGCTGGAGCAGGGTAAGCTAGTTTCTGTTGCATACATTGGCATTGGGGCATTTTAAGTGACCCTGTCTTACTGGAATAATACAGTGATGATAGCTTCTTTTAGGATTTGTTGTTATGTTGTGTTTGCAGCAAAAGAACTAAGGCAGGGGATTTACAAGTGTGCTTTATGAATAAGTAAAAGACAAATGGCCGATAGTTATTTCAATATGTGATTTTGTACTTAATAATATATAGAAAATATGTGTATCTGCATTTATAAGAGCTAAGTTAAAAGCATATTACAAATAATATATTTCTGTGCCTTCTCAGGCTCTTTACTTGCTTATGGATTCTTCTCCTGACAAGCTTTTTAAAGGTAAGAAGATATTTATTTTAGATAATTAAAAAAAATTAGGTCTCCAAAGTATGCTAACTATTTTAAATAGATTGAATTATTATGAGCTAACTCCCATTTTAAAATCTTGTTGTTTTAAATTGATAATTGTGTTCTTTTTCAATGCAGGTCATATGTTTGCATTTGGGGATTATGAGCATATTAATGAAAACTAGGGTGAAGTTGAAATTAGTTTTAAGAGTTTTTAAATAAATGCATACTGTCAAATTTGAACTGCTTTTATCTTTTAATATTTTAGCTCCACAAACTCAAAGACTCTCAACATTACACTCTCAAAAATAATATCTTGGTGCAAATAATTTTACATAAAATAATTATTCTACAGAAATCAGATAATGCCAATATTTGTAATTCAGAGGCCTTCTTTTAATATTTGGTTATTGGGTTTTGATAGGTAAACTAAAGGAGTTTTCCTCATTTTGAGGCTTGGCCAATCCAGGCATAGAGAATGATGATCAGCAGATATCATGATCTGCAAATCTTCCCTTAGCCATAGATTCTGCAGTTCAGCCATACATTCATTAATCCTGACTCAGTTTGATAATCTGCTGTGCAGGTGCCCACTTTCAATCATTTGTGGCTGTTCCTAGGTCTGTGTCTATTGAACAGAGGATATGATTGCAGTCCTCTACAAACTTCCCTTGAGAAAGCTTCATTGAATAAAAATTAAAAAAATATGCTGGAAATGGCCCCAGCAGCTGGGAGATTGTCATATGTCCATGTAACTTTGAAGTACACAGTAAAATGGGGAAACAACTGTATGCTGATACAGTTTAAATAGATGGCGTGCATTTTGTTAAGAGATGAAGGTGATACAAAACATACTGACAAATAAGTTATAGTTTAATAATAACATTGTAAATCTCTGAAAAAAGAGCTGGAAAAGTTTTTATATTTCCTCAGAGTGCAGAATCCAGGTGGTCTAATACAATTTTTCTTGAAGAATTCATTAAAGTGTTTTTCAGATAGACTATTGTGTTAGCAATACTATAGTGAGAAAACACCCAATTATTCTTTAAAAGAATTGCAGCATGAGAAGCCCTTTAGAAAAACTGTATTCTTAATGTGGTTGATTTTATTCATCCAAAGTGATGTCTTAAAGTCACAGGAATGACCTTTATACTATAGAAAATATTAATTGTACTCAACTTCTCCATTAAAAAGCATTTTTAATATGCTTTTATATTAAAAACATACTAAATCTGAATTTATCTGCTCCTTGTTTCTAGTTATTTTTCAATAATGAAGTAGTAGAGCTGGTATTTGCTGCTGCAGGAGCGCTTCTGTTCTGTGGATTTATCATCTATGACACTCATCTATTAATGCACAAACTCTCTCCGGAAGAATATATACTGGCTGCAATCAATCTTTATTTGGACATCATCAATCTGTTTTTGCACCTGCTCCGTTTGCTAGAAGCATTTAATAAAAAGTAATTGGGAGTTTTAATTCAAATTTGAGATAATTTATATGCAGTATCTAAAGAGTTAATTAAGATCTAGAAAATCTGCCGTCTACTTTGAGATGGAAACTTGGTTTTACATTCTGTGCTGTCTTCAGTGTTTTCTGTATAAACTGTTTTAGAGGTGATTCTTACTGAATCTATTCTGAGATCAGTTAATTATATATTACAGACATCTTGGCTGTTTGGCAAAGGCTTACTCCATCAATTTGCATATTATTAGTATTGATTGAAAGACTTGCTCATCAACTCATTTGTGCCAATAAGTACGATTAAAATTCTATTTTATTCCTGCAGTAATTGCCACAGATGTATCCTTTGAGAGTCACAGTTGTTGCTGGTTGAATAGCACAAGTCTCCTTGATTTCATTATTGAACACTGAAACTTTACATAAGCTAACATTCTATTGTCTTCTTTAAAAAAAACTTTATGAGCATTTTTATTTGAAGAACTGATCCTACATCATCATTTTGCTTTTTCTAATAAATATCTGTACTTCCAAGTATGTTTATTTGGGAAACAAATAAACTTATATGGGGAAAAATAATCTTTTATGGGAAGGATTCCTAAGATGGATCATATGTTAAAGTAAACATTTAAAAAATTGGCTGGCAGTAGTCTTTCCCTATTCCAAAATTTTAGAAAGTTCAGAAATACTTTAGAATGTGGAAAGAGTTTGAAACTTATTTGAGTCCATTCTTAGGACTTTTTCACTAATGGTTGTAAGAGGTGAAATATTTTTATGCAGAAGAATATTTATTAATATTCAACTGAAGTGATAGCAAAGTTAGATTTCATCTGCTATTCTGGTAGGTGTTTAGAAACTTATAAAAATAAAAATACATTTTAATAAAATGTTCATTATGTGATCCCTTTTCTGTTTCTTTGACTTCTATTGTTAAAACTTGTAGATAATTTTGACACTGTTAAGCAGAAAGCTGTATTACATAAGAGTGCAATCTCAGAGATCTCTGCTGACTGATATTTTTCTTGTCATTGTCATCCCATTTTATTTTTATAATTTCAGCCTGTTATTAAAAGTAATTCCAAAATTAAAAGTTGTTTTTAAGTATTTATTCAAAATCTGTATTCAGAATTCAACTTTTAATAATAAGAGTCCCAGTTCATAACACTTATGTCCAAAAGGCTTTAAAGTTACAGGAAATTATTGTAAAATAGAACTTGCTTACATTAGCTTAGCTTACCAAAGAATTGTGTAATATTTACCTATTAGTTTAGCTTCCCAAAAAAATTGTGACATCCTTGGGTTTATTTAAGTTAGGTTAGCTTCCAAAAACCTATAGGCTCAGGTTACAGTTGTATTGATCTGGTTAGTTATGCTACTTTAGTGACAATGAGTATCTTTTTATCAAGTTTCATTGAATCAACAGTTGCATTCTTACCTTGAAGAGAAAGACCTGGTTTTATGACATTAATTATTGGTTTGTAATAGCCCTCAAATATGTTCACAAATTATATCTCATCCAGTAACGGCAAAAAACATTTTGTGAAGTTATTGGTTGTCTTCTGAGCCCCACTCAAGGTGCTTGCATTCAGGGTCAAGCTACTTACAAACTCTCATTTAGTCTGCCCTGCACTCTCAGATCATTGGTAAATACTCTTGTAGGTTCTACCTTGCTCTACCTGCTATGTACAATTACATTTGTCTTCCTCCATATTGTGGATCCCTCCCCAATTTAGCCGTTTTACTATTTAGAAAATTCAGTGTATTTTTATTGTTCTACCTACCTTGTTTTGTTTAAAGGTTGCAGAATACTGTTTTAAGGTTTCCTTTAATTCTGTGAGCTGTTAAGGACTGGGCATCATGGAAATATTCTAAAATTAAAAAAATATATTAACAAGTACTATAAAAACCTTAGGCATTCATTTATTGCTGTGAGCTATAAATACCATAAACTATTAAATACCATAAATGAAGATATATTTTCCAAATGTACCATCAGAATCTAAGACTTAAGGCACTAGCATAAGTTCAGAACTTTGTCCAGAAGTTGAGTATAGTTCACTTTTTCAAACAGACAACATTTACGGGAGAGTGATGTAACACTTGGGACCCCCTCTTTTCTCGGCATCTCATTTATTCTGCCCTCTTTTTGCTCTCGAGTGAACTGAGCAACCTCCCTGGTTTATTACCTGACAGCGCTGCTAAAGCAGCAAGGGAATATTGCTCGAGGAAGTACACCTAAATCGTACTCAGATCTGCCAGGAGAAGGATTCTCGCCTGGCTTTTCCCAGAAAAATGCCCGATGTAACAGTCCGAAAAAGCCCGGAGAACCCCTCCAATCGGTCACCCCTTGATCGCTGCAGTACAGGGGGAGCTCGCAAGGGGGCTCTGTGGGCCAGCGCGAGAAGACGCGACTTCTTCGAAAGTGACGTCCCTGCCTCTACTGCCCGTTTCATCGGCTCTACGTGGAAGCCGAATCCTTTCAATTCCGGAAGAAGCGTGGTAGACGCTTGTTACTATCACGTCCGGTGGAAGCGGAGAGTTGAGAGTTACCCAGCACCGCGTGCTCAGGTACCGGAGGAAGGGCTCGGGGCAGTAATTTGTATTGGAGCTGCTGTATTTTGAGGCCAGGCTTCCCAGGTCCTGCCATAAGGCTCCCGAGTTTATTTCAATCTAATCATTTTCTGAACAAGTCCGGCCCGTGATCTTGGCAACAGCACGGCAGAGGTTGCTTCGTCTGGGATGTCGGTTCAGCTCTTTAGGCTAACCCACAGCCCTGGGATTTCCTGCCTAAGGACTAATTAGATCTGACACATTGGCCCAGAAGAATAAGACCAGCTTGGTGGCCATGGCTCTTCTTGATAAGACAGCAGGAGTCTTTGGATGTGGGACACCCAGGAAACCTTTCTTATTTAACCTTTTTAGCTTAAGTAATGACTCGTGATTTTAAGTAGACTGCTCAGAACTGCCACAGTTTAGAAGAACAAATGAGCATTGGTTGCTCATTGGAAGGTTTCCTATAGACTGTTTCTGCTATGGGGAAAGTTCAGGAATATTTGTACAAGTTTTGTATTTCTAGGATCCTGGGTAGCTTTGGAAAGCAGGAAAATATTATTTGGAAGTAAGGAGCCATCCATTCAAATTTGTTTACAAACTGAGCCCAGATTGCTCTTAAACAAGGATGGAAATTGCTTTTGAGAAGTGTTTCTGAAAAAATATATTTATGCCTTATGCACAAATAGGAGGTACTGTCATTTTAGTTGGCTTTTTGGGAAGCCACAAGTTTATGTTTGCACAAACCCAGTAACTTGTTTTGTTTTGTCATACTGATGGTATGTATTATTTTTCCATTTATAGAAGCAAACAGAAATGGCAAAAAGCCTAAGGAGCAAATGGAAAAGAAAAATGCGAGCAGAAAAGAGAAAGAAAAATGCTCCCAAGGAACTGGCTAGATTGCAGAGCATTCTGAAAGCCAACAGTGATGTTGTAATGGATGAAATGAAGGCAGTAGTAACTGTGGTTCCTGCTGAGAAAATTTTAGAGAAAAAGGATTCAGATGGTGAGTCATTATTCTTAGGTATGGCTCCAAACCAAAGTTTCCCAATCTGGGCAACTTGCAGGTGGGTTAGCTCTAATTCAAGAATTCTCTATCCAGCATAGACATTGCTGAGAGTTCTTGGAGTTAATGCACCAGTCTAGAAGTTGCTTAGACTGGGAGACACTGTTCTAAGATTTGCAACAAACAGGCTCTGATAAATTGGAATCATGGTACTGTATATCCGTCACCTGATACTGCTCTGATTTCATTCTTTTGGTGCTGCTTTTTCGCATATTTCCCTTGGCTATGTAAATCTTCCCTTTTAAAAAATCATCTAATGCCACCATATAGATGAGATTGCTTCTCTGAGTTGGTAGAGCAGAAATAGGCTATGTTATGTATCTATTTATTTATCCATTGAACATCTCCTAGCAAAAGTTTGGCTAACTGGAAATTCCAAGAGTTGAAGAACAATTTAATGTTAATGAGAATAAGGTGGAAGGAGTTTATGAGGATGACCTGTGGGACTGTTACCTGCTCTTTTGAAGATAGACAGTAGAAAGCAAAGAGGGAAACATTGTAAATTATATCAGAATGATCTTTTCACTTGGCTGTTTCTCAATAAATAATAAATACTTTTTTTTCAAAGAAAGAGTATCCTAGCTAACAAATTTGAAACTGTTTTTTAAAACCATCATAGTACAAGCATACATGCGCTCATAGTGCCTCGATTCTTAGTTCTAAAACTATCAGTTTTGGAATAATTTATGATTTACTCCTACTACATTTTTTAAAATTCACTTTTAATTCTACTATTTTCAGGTGATAATAGCAATTTACTTCTTTGTGTGTTTTTTTCCTAGATGGAAGTAAGATGGACATGGATGTTAAAAGAAATCAGAAAAGTCTTCTAGATCAAAATGGACAATATCCAGTATGGATGAATCCCAGGCAGAGAAAAAAGCTTAAGGCAAAACGCGTCAAAGGAAAAAATAAGTCTAAAGCACCAAAAGGATTAACATGGTAGACTCTGGTAAATGTTAAGAAATAAAGGGTGGGTGGGAGAAACTTAATGGTTTATGTCATCAGTCCTAAGGGGCATTTTTTTTCTTGTTTCAGATGTTCAGGCTCATTTAATAAAGTTCCAATTATCTTTGTACAAACGGGACTATAATTATGCTATAATTAAACATGTACCATTCAATGGCAACCAAATTTCTATCAAATGCTTTAAAATTTAGTTGTTTTAGCTTTACAGAAAAGCAAATGTGTTAATCAGGTGTAGGGGGGGGAAAGCTGCATTTTCAATGTCTTAAAAAAATCCTTTTATAAAGTAATATATCATGAATCGCTGTCAGTCTTTATATGTTCGTTGATTAGTAAATCTTTAATGTGTTACAAGATTCTTGCTCATTCATTTCAGTGAAACTTAGTTCCAACTGATTGTTGGATTGTTCTCAACAGAACTAAATACTTTAGTTTTAAACCTATTGCAACAATTTCAATATATCTGGCAGAAATATACCTACTGTATTTTTCGGACTATAAGACGCACCGGTGTATAAGATGCACCAAGATTTCAGGCCTCCCAAACCCTTTGTGCACCATGTTTTTTGCAAAAACGGGCCTGTTTTTCACCCGTTTTTGCGAAAAATGGGGCGTGTAGAGGGTTTGGGGAGCCTGCAGAGTGTTTCTGTGGACTGGGGGGAAACAAAACACCCCAATTTTTGTGAAAAACTGCCCAGTTTTTGCAAAAATGGGGAAGTTTTTGCCTCCCCCCCCCAGCCCACAGAAGCACTCTGCAAGCCTCCCAAACCCTCTGTGCTCCCCGCTTTTGCGAAAAACGGGCCCATTTTCTACAAAAATGGGATGCAGGGATGGGGCTTCATGAGGCCAAAATTGCTGTATTCGGTGTATAAGACACACTAACATTTGCACCCACTGTTAAGGGGGGGAAAGGTGCTTCTTATATTCCGAAAAATACAGTATTTTGTTCTTATTTCTCATTCTTAAATATCTTTTAAAATCTGTTATATTTAATTTAATATCAACTACTAATAAAGCCAAAGTCAACATATTAGGGCATTGAAGTGTTAATAATAACAAATAGCTTTGGAATGCCCCTGATTTTCAGGGGGAAGTTTTGTGTAATGTATGTATGGCCAAATTATAAGTACATGTCCTCAAGTTCTGTTTTATTCTGGCTTAGCAATAATGGATACATCTGTACCTTTATTTTTCCTTTCAAAAGAATAAGACTACCGGTAAGTGCAATCCCATGCATTCTTTCCTGAAGGGACATCCTTGGAGAATTCAACAAAGTTGAATATTTTTGAGCAGAGTTGCACAGGGCTATTTTGTAACATAGTTCTGTACAAATGTACAGGTGGGGGTGAGGTCTAGGCAACTTAACTGGAATTACAAATAAGATTACTATTGAAGTATGAAGTGTTCATATTTTAAAGGAGATATTTCACATTTTTTTAGATAGTATTGGTGTGTTGACTACTAATTTTGAAAAACTAAATGTAATGTGAAATATAATTGAGTTTTATTACATCATGGAATGGATTCATTTCTGTATAAACAATCATTTCTGAAATAGGTTTTTAAAGTTAGCTATGTACCGTATTTTTCAGAGTATAGGACGCACTTTCTTCCCCCCCCTAAAAGTGGCTGAAATATGGGCGTTTTTGGCCTCCTGAAACACACACACCCAGTGCATCTCTTTTTTGGCGAAAACGGGATGCATGAAGGGTTTAAAAACAGGCCTGTTTTTGGCCTCCCAACGCATCCTGTTTTTGCCCTCCCCTGTCTTCAGGAATACTCTGCAGGCCTCCCAAACCGGACACATGGAGGCCAAAAACATTTTTTTCTTCTTTTCCTCTTTGAAATCTAGTTGCATCTTATGCTCCAGTGCGTCTTATAGTCCAAAAAATAAGGTAAATAGAGCTAAATAATGTTTTATTAAACTTTTCTAAAACCCTCCAAACATAGAGCAGGGAGGACCTGAAGCTGTTGAATATAGTATGATTGGCATAGTTCCACTTCCCCCCCCCCCATATTCTGACATTTAACTAATACATTAAATAGATTTAAATTTTATTAATAGAATTTATATAGCTGCCCATCTTACTGAGGCAACTCTGGGCAGTACAAAACAATAGATAAAAAATATAAAAACAAGGAATGCAATTTTTTAAGAAGCCCCAGTAATATATTTTAAAAACCCAAAATACAATACAGGTAGTCCTTGACTTACGATAGCAATTGAGCTTCAAATTTTTGTTGCTAAGCAAAACATTTGTTAAGTGAATTTTGCCCATTTTATGACCATTCTTGCCACAGTTGTTAAGTGAATCTGGCCTTCCCATTGACTTTGTCAGAAGGTCAGAAAAGATGCTCACGTGACCCTGGGACATTGCAACTGTCATAAATATGAATCAGTTGCCAAGTGTCTGAATTTTTAACAAATGACAACAATGGTTATAAATGTGAAAAATGGTCATAAGTCATATTTTTCAGTGTTATTTTAAACGGTCACTAGATGCACTGTTGTAAATCAAGAACTACCTGTAATCTACAATCTTATAATTTCAGCACTTTTAGGTACCTGCTGGGAAGCGTTCTTATATCCCGAAACAAATAATATTGCTCTATTTAAATAATCAGAAATTACCAGGACTTCCGTTTAAATCAAGAGCATTCCTTGTCTCTGGACCACGCTGGGGCAAGAGTGGCATTTTGAGGGATGCAATTAAAAATGAGCAGTCAGTAGCAAAGCCCCATTTCTTATTTACAAATATATAGGAGATAGAGTTGAAAGAAAGTGCCTCCACTTCCATAAATGTAAGTAGAGATGCTGTCAACATGCAAAGATTTATAAGTTGCCATAAACAAGAAGGGGGGGGAGTGATGCTTTAAAATATGAAACAGGAAAATAATTATTGACATAGTTCTTTTGATACCTACACATACTTTGTGTAAACACCACCATTCACTACACATTTCTGGTAATGATGCAGGAATTTCTGAAAGACATTAATGAAGAAGTCCACACATAAACTCTTCAACCAGATAATGACAATCCTTTCTACCTTTTTATTTGAGTCAAACAGATGTCCACAAAAAACATTCCTTCAATTTGGGGAAAGGTAGAAGTTGTACAGTGACATATCTGGACTGTATGGTGCATGTGGTAAGATAGTGAGATCCAACTTCCCAGTGGCCTCATAGGTGGTTGTGAAATGTGATAACTAGCATTGTCATGTTGCAGCAAAATTTCCTTCTTTCTTACAAATGTTTCAAAGTTCAGAGTGTTGAATTGCTAATGATGCCAGAATCATGGTACTATGCATTAAAAAAAACTACAACCAACTTAGGTCTTTTTTTGTTCATAAATGAAACTTTATAATTATATTCATGGCTTGATGCTTTACTCATAATGATGCCATATATTGCATAGTCAGCATAGTCTTCACAATGCTGTTAATAAATTCCTCACTTTCATTCTGATAATATGATAACAATTGCTGGCAAAGTTGAACTCTTGAATCTTTCATCTCTGGTCAGCATACAAGAAACCCATCTTGCTCAAGCTTTCCAATATTGAAGAACAATAATGTGCCCTGCATGTTTCTGTAAATGCCAAGCTTAAAAGCAATTTCCTTTTGAGTGATCTGCTGCTTGTCTTTAATTGGTTCAACCTTTCTGATGTGAAACATGTTGGTTGCTGTTATAGGTTGTCATCACTTCATCCTTGATCACAAAAATCAGCACTTCCCAGTTAACTATATTTCTTGGCCCAGTGATGCACAGTACTCGCTGTCAGGGTTCCAACAGATGCCCTGATAGCAACAATCAGAACTATCAGCAACCAACATTTGGCAATGAATTTCATCCTAAAAGACTCCTTTGGAAGCAAAAAAACCCACAAATGATGGCACACTGTGATCAGTATTCATTCTAGACTTACATTTCACAAATACTAGCAACACAACCTTTTCTGACAACTTCCCACCAATGAAGTGAAATGGCAGATGCTAAAGAATACAATGGTAGTTTGTCAGAATTGCTATCTGTTAGTTTCTTATAAAATTGGATGTATTACCGGTACTTTTAATTCAACTTCTTTTGGTTTGTGTAGTCTATTTAACTTTTGGGAATCAGCTTTTATAATAATGCATCACAACTTTGTTTTAATTCTGTACATAGACTGAGAAAGTTCTTGGGTTAGATACTTTTGTGATTACACTTGGATAAGAAGTTCATCTTTGAGTTTATTTCTCACCAAATGAATTGCAGTAAACTGACTAATAGGTTTACAGAGCAGACAGCAATTTTAATATTTCAAGGATGATTTCTGCCAGCCTGACTGGCAGAATTCAAGAAATTCTGCTAGTCGGGATGAATTTCTTGATGCACTCCAGTCTGTCCAGCTGGGAAGATTTGGCTCATTTTTACTGATCTCAATTTAGTCCAGCCCTATGCAAAAAATAAAAAGGAAGGCCTTTGTAACTTCCTGCCCAAAGTATAGGAATATAGACCTTGGCAAAGTTTATGCCATCACCCCAGGGTTCCTTTTGGTAGATGGATGGAAATATAAACTTGTTTAATAGAAGTAAAATAAATAAAACTTGCTTCAGCTCTGAAAAAAAGTTAGAAAAGGTTTTAATGAGAAATTCTCTTATTAAACCAACAAGGCAAGTTTATTGGAAAGAGAAGTACCAGAAAAAGAAAGGAAGACAACAATAGCAAAGGGAATTCCAAATAAAAGCCATATAGTCAACCTCATTAAATGAATTGCTTATTATTCACTTGTCAGAATGTTTGAGTTGTTCAGAGTTATTTAAGGAGAATAGTTGGAAAGGTCATCAGTATCTCCAAATTGTTCCTTTCTAACTTATCAGTTTTATGATAATTGGAGGATGTTTCAAAATCACTAATTTTGCTATTTATTGCAAATTTATGTTCCTTATTATTAAGGATTGAGAATTTATTTGAAAAATTAAATATAAATTCCTTTCATTTGACCTTCATCTTAGTATATTCTTAAAGGGGTACTCTTCTACTATATCAAAATAGAACAGAATATTGGAAGACTAACACTGAAATTTTGGTCCCTGTCAATTATTGTGATAAACACAGACCACTTAAATGCTTCTGTTTTTACTATTTTTGTTAGTATGGCACAAAACATGGCTCAACTGATACATGCATAACATTTCTACAGTTGAAATAAATGCATCCATGGCATTGATTAATGGGAAGAGGACTTTAAATGTTTCTCTTCCTGTTTCTTCAAGCTCTTACTTTCTGAAACTGAAATATGCAGAGCAAATGTTGCTTGAATGACTAGAGCAATCGAGGGAAATTCATTTTTCTCCTTTAGGTCATTAGTTCAAATGGAACCCAATAATGAAATATGATTAACTTCTGATGACACATCAGTTAATAATTCAGCAGCACTTGGGGGTCTCCATTTAATTTCCTGCCAATTGTTACCCAGGACTTAACTGACACTAATCTGAATTTTTATTGGCATCCAGAAGGAAGTTCAAAGTAATTGGCTGCTTTCTCTCTCTAAAAAATGATGGTAGAAATGAGGATCTGGAAGTTTGCAAGAACAAGTTTTATAGTTGTTAGAAAATTAAATAAAATCTTTATAACCTGTTATATCCAGTAGATGGCACTGTATGAATCTGTTAAACTCAAGGAAATAGATTTTCAGGCATTGTAGCAGCAGCAGCCTGCATTTGGTCTGAAATTGCTTCACTCCTCTCAAGTACCCATATACTTGATTAAACTAAAAGTTTAAACTGCTGGCCTATTCTTGGTTATGCTGTATATAAGAAAGTGAGCAATATTGATTCATGATTGATTACTAGCAACTAATCTAAACAGTAATCATAAATATATCCATACATTTCTGGAATAGAATAGAATAGAATTCTTTATTGGCCAAGTGTGATTGGGCACACAAGGAATTTGTCTTTGGAGGGGCCAGAACAAATTTAAATAGATAGGTTTGGGTGTGTCAGCTTAGAATTACAGGATGCTAATATGTTCTATTTGATGGCTAAATATTCTTCAAAAACTATCGTTATTCAAGAAGGCTTTTGTAAAGTTAAAGCAATTATTACCTATAATTTAAAAATGTTTCACAGCAATTTTATTTTTATATCAACTGACTTGAAGATGTTTTGGATGTACAAATTTCCCTGGATAGTAATGTTTAAGGCTCATTAGCCCAGAAAACTGGGAAAATGATAAGTGCTGCTTCATTAATTGGCCTATTAATAATGAAGCTCAAAACCTGAAATTAAAGAAGTCATGATTAAATATACATTTCAAGCCATTTTCCCTAGTGCAAATATATATATGAGAGTTTCCTTAGTATAACAAACATTTCCTTCAAAAAAGCCACTTCTAAACTTTGTTATGACACAGACCATGTCTAACAAATGATACTCCCAATCAAGACATGAGGCAGCTTTCCTCAAATTTGGCATTTTCTATATATACTAGCCTTTAGCTCCCATCATTCTCAGCCACATGCTTTACGGCATATTTTGATAGTATTAAATGATATTTCTTTAAGAAATCCCCAGAATATAATATACTGCAAAAACAAACAACATTCCAACTTCTTTTTCCCAAACCACATTTTAAAAAAATACAAGACAGTCCCACTTCATTACCAATTTGTAAGGAAACATATAAATCATTACATTAAGAAACCCTTCCTTCTCACCTCTGTATGGTATATGTGTTCCTCAGTTTTGGGTCTGTCTGGCACATCAGCTATTTGTTGATGGTTTATCCCATTTAGGATCTTGTCTTGCAAGGGTATTTCCTCTTTGATCTGTCTCCCATGTCTGTTGCTATCTCAGACATTCTTTCAGCAGGTTATCTTTGGATGCCATCTTACTGTTATACTCCTGGATGTTCTGGATTTCATCCAGGACAATGGCTTTGATACTTACTGAACAATACTGGCCCACTGGAAATCACTGTACATTGTGAGGAGCTTCTCGTTCTTCCCTGCCCTCCTTTAGCTAACTGACTTTATTGGCACACTAACTGACAGGGTATACATGTTAATGGCATGGATCTTGTTATTCCAATTGAGTTCACTCTTCAGGACCTATCTTATCCTTTGGTAGTACTTGGAAGTTGCTGTTTTCCTTACTTCTTCATTGTAGTTCCCATGTGACTATGGGATATCAGGGTACTTGTAGTTGGTCCGAATGTCTGCTGTGTGGCCTACTGGTGGTTCCACTCCATCAATCTTAACTATTTTCCCTCCCTTGTCTACCATCCTGCCAAAATTCTCCAATCCAAATGATATCCTAATGTCCTCACTGTAGATCTGTGTCGGGTGGATTAGCAAGTGAGTGTCTCATTAATTCTTAGTATACAGCTTGATGTATTCCACGTAGTGGAGGTGGTTGACAGTAGCTCCACTCTTGAGCTGTATCTGGCTGAGTGGGTTCAAGCCTATGCAGAACAGCAGCAGGAGAGTGTATCACCTTGGTATATGCCAGGGGTCTGCAACCTCAAACACTCAAAGTGCCATTTGGAGCCGTTTCCCACAGAAAAAAAACACACCGGGAGCCAAAAAACTTGGCTGGGCGTGGCCAACTTGACATCACTCACTTCTACCAGTCACATGACACACACCCCAGCCACACCTAACCAGCCAGTCATTAGGGCAGAGAAGTGGTTGTTAAAAACATCTGGAATCACAAAACCCTTTTGACATCTCTCTCTCCCCTCCCCCCTCTCTCTGTATCTCTCTGTCTCTGCCCTGGCCACTTCTCCATCACCCTTACCTTCTCAGGCCATGTGAGGAGTGATTGAGAGGGGAGGGCAACGGGCGGGGCCAGCCACAGCAGAGGGCCCAAAGAGCCGCATGTGGCTCCAGAGCCACAGGTTGCTGACACCCGGTATATGCCAAACCTAATGGCCACTTGTGTGAGTTGTCTTGTGCTGATTTCCAGTTTTTTCTTCCACAGCCTCATTGAGTTCTTGAGGAAGGTTCTTAAATGTCTAGTTGACTTTGTATAATGCCAGGTATATACAGATCCATGTGTATGGAGTTCAATTGTAGGCCTTCCTATAATCAATGCAGGCTATGCTTAGATTGGCAATGTACTTGATTGTATAGCCAAACATCTTCAAGATAACAATGTCTATATTTTATGCCAGTTCATTAGTTTGAGTTATGGTGGTAGAAGGAATTGTTGTGAAGGCTCTGTTGGCCTCTTCTGGCATACTATTGGATGATACGTCTCTACTGAGACTTGCAACTAGTCTGACTATAGCTACTTTATCCATGATCTTATGCTGCTTATCAGCTGCTGTACAATTTTAAGGCAGCAGTCATCATTTTATTACATGATTTCACTTCATGTTGCAGGTGCCAATTTAGAAATGAAATACATTTAAAATAATTTAAAAATATTTTAACTTGAAAAACTAGGACAAAGAAAAGGAGCTAAATTCTTGCAATCTTTGTAAAATTTCAACCATTTTTCTTAATATTGCTGGTGAATAGGCATTGTCTCCACAAGTGATCATTATTTTAAGAGGTACAGCGTAGCGTGTCAGTTTTTTCTAGCTACAATCTATTTTAAGGCATCATGAGCATAACTGGGTTATTTATCTGTTTTGAGAACATAGTTTTTAATTCTGTGGCTTGATTTAATAAAAAGCTGTACATTTTAAATTTCAACTTCTAAAAAATGGGTTGTTTTCTACTTGAATCTTTTTCAGTAGTAGTATTTTTGTGAATTCTGCCCAGAATCACAGTGAGTGGAAACATCTGTGATACTAGTTATTATATAAGATAAACAATGCTATTATTTGATATCATTTGCTGGGTTTCTAAAGACTGTTCGTTGCATCTTCATTGCAAAGGGCCCTTCAATCTTTTTCTTTGTCCTGTTTGCTTGGAGTCAGTGTTTCTTAATGAAGCAGTCTGCTTATTCAAATGGTAATTGGATCATATCCAAATATGAGTCATTGGGAAATCCGTTCATTTTCTTCCTTAGGTTGCTTTGTGATTGCATCCGGCCATTGCTAATAAATCCGAATGCTTTCTAAAAGAGCTCCTATTAGCCCCATATATCCACCAAGAAAGTGTTTCCTTAGAATATGTTAGTAGGCTTTTGATATTTTTTAAAAAGTCTGTTGAGATTATAGCTATTGTTAGATAATATAGATGGACAGATCTACATACAAAAATATGCAAATGCAATATACATAAACATTGCCATGCTCACTGCAAGAAAATATCCATTTTAAAAATGTTTTCTTTAAAAAGTTTCCTTTTAAAAATGAAATTGGAATTGTTTCAAGCATTAATACTTGAAGCAGTTTTCTAAACCAGGGTTCTGAAACTCTGGGTCAACACCTGGGGGACTCGACCGCTAGCAAATTGGTGTGTGTGTGTGTTTGAAAGGGGCAGTTGTCCCTGTATGGGGAGTGTTTGATCCTTTCCCGGTCTGCCTGGACAAGCCAGGAGCCAGAGTTTTCACAGCCAGCTTTGAAAGGGGAGGACAAGACATGCATTTTCAACCTTTCTGCCACATGGGAGTTGGGAGGTCTCTCTTGCGCGGCGAGTTGCCGGCTGCGTGGCCAGGCTGCTTGCAAGAGGTATCTCCCGTTTGCGGCGGCCTCGGCGAAAGCGGGGTGGCCTTTTTTGTCACGCTGGCACTTCACATCCAAATCTCCAACAGGTGGAAGAGCTGGAAGGAAGCGGTGCTTAGGTGTCTCTGCTGGCCCATAGTTGCCAGTCTAGGCTAGCTGGAACGGTGAGAGTCCTGGAGGTGAGCTGAGCTGCGGTTGTGCCTCTCATTTTGGAGCCAAGATTGCAGCCGGTATTATCAGGATCGTATAATGTACTGTTAAACAAAAAAATGCTGCTAGAGCCAAACACACTCGGAAGGCATCTTTTCCTTCTTTATGGAAGCCTGGCTAAGTCACAAAGGAAGACAATACGTCTCGATACCAACCCTCAAAGGGAAAGGAAATTCATATAGAAAGACAGATTAGAACTGGATGACTTCCATTTCCTTGGTGGTTGGAGATCATTGAGATTGCGCAGCAAGGCAGGACACCTCTGTGTTCTGGAAGGCTGGGCCAGTCCTTGGGAGAGGCACCCCAGAACGGGATGAGACCAAAAGGGACAAGGGAGGGCTGCATTGGAGAGGAGAAAGGGAAGTGGTGGGTGCAAGGAGAATATGGCATCTGGGAGGGAGTGATGGGTTTTGGAATGGAAGGTGGTGATGACCTGCAGACAGTTTCCCTTAACTCCCATCTTTTCAGGTTAAGATTAGGGTTCATGCTCAGTACTACAAGGAGGAGGTAACAGTCTCCCTCAAGATGTATTTCACAGACATGGCCATGAAGTGGACTGGCACCGCTGCCTTCAATTTCTTGGATTTCCCAATCTAATCTAAAGTAGTGGTCTTTCCTGTGGTCTTGCATCTAATGCTAATTAAGGTAACCAGCTAATCCTGGATAGCTTTCTTACAGTGCCGCAAAAGCTGGGTCTTCAACCTTCAACAGATGAAGCAGCATAAAGCAATAGAATAACTAACTACTCACATAATTTCAACTATTGTTGCTGTATCCAGAGACATAGAAGTTTACAGATACAATGCAAAAGGAAAGGAGGATGAGAGAAGAAAGGAATATGTACATTCTGATAGCAGGTCTGCAGTGTTCTTGTTTCAAGCCAAACATGTAATACTTCTGTTGAGCTGATGGATGGTATCCTGCAGATGGATGGCATTCTCTGCAATGGAATGGGTGCATAAGGATGTATGTAGCACCTGTTGGCAATTTAATATGTTTAGCCATTAAACCAGGCATAACATTTCTGGGTGCAGCAAGGAGGGCAACTGCATGATCCTTGGAAAAGTGCCAGCTATTTTAAAGAGTTGCTGACAGGTGCTATATAAAGGCTCTCTCTGAATGGCAACGCAATGTTTTCCCTTCTAAGGTGAAGCATTGCAGCCCTAATAGATATTATTAAATGCAGTAACTAAATGGATTAAAAAGTAGCAGTGCACAGTGGGTTGTATGGTCTAACCCTTTAGATTGATAGCTTCAGTTTGTATATCACTGAATCCAGATGACTCAACATCATTGATTAACAGCGATGATGTGCTTCATGGCCCAATTGGTCAAAGCAGCTGCAGCTGGAATTAAAAGAAAATCCTAGAAATGTAAGTGGTAGGCAAAGAATCAATTTGATTCTGCTTTTGGGAATGTAGAGTGAATGAGGAAGCTGGAATAGTGGTAGGTCACAGTATCCTCACTGTCAGCATGTCCATAAAAGCAGTTATTCTCTCCACAGTTGTCTCTACAAATTCTTTTTTTTAAAGAATCAACAAAGATGACTTTAACTGAGTTTAAGCATGCTTTGGATAAAGACATGTCTTTCATTTGGCCAAAATTTAATTTAAAAAAATAAAAATAAAAAAATAATTTAAAATAGTAAATTAATTAATTTAAAAGAAAAATCTCAAAGGACACAGTGGATGGACCACTGAGTCTTCTTCTGCTGTCAGTTTTCTATGTTTCTATCCAGCAGGCTACATGTGACTGACATCTGGATAGCACCAGCCTGAGAAATTATATTGTAGAATAAGGGTGGGCAGTTGATTGTCTTGGCCTCTAAAGCAGTTCTTCCTACCTTCTGTGGATTTCTTTGCTGTATAACCGAGCCCATTTTGCTCCAGAAGATCCGAGACACAGGCAAAAGGCTTTTAAGCTCCCTCCTGATTCCCAGCACATCTCCTGCATTTGTCTGAAACAGATTGCTCCATGTATGGTCTAAAATTCATTAGTTCCCTAGTTAAAACAAAATTTAAAATATATTTCACCTTCTGCAGAGGCGACTTAGGATCAACTTTCTAAAATGCTTCCATGTCATTGGCACCAATTGCCCCGAAAATGCTTCCTTTTCAACGTGGAACCGCCAATTTTGCCTCAAATGGTGATTCAATCATGAGTCACACTGTCTACTTGAAAGTTGTAGTTTGAAATAAATTTGTACTCTAGGACACTGTGGGAATTTTATGGGTTATTCAGTGCATTTTTTATATATAAATCATATGTGAACATTAAAAATGTCTAAGTCCCCATCTAGTAATAATTTATTTCCTATTAATGGATATTTTGTTTTATTTTTTAAAAATGATTTCACTCTCAGGAAATGCATGTAGAAAAGTACCTAAGAAGATAGACAAATATAACAATTTTGTTTTGTCCAAATTATATGACAGCAGGATGGGAAAACACGGTATTTTATAACTCAGAATAGAATAGAATAGAATAGAATAGAATAGAATTCTTTATTGGCCAAGTGTGATTGGGCACACAAGAAATTTGTCTCCAGTGCATAACACACAGTGAATATATAAATAGCAAGTAATAAGTCATAGATTACAAATCATAATTACACTCATTAATCATAAGTTACAAACAGCAATTGATAAATCATAAGAAGATAGTAGGAAAGATGAGAGGATGAGAAAAGATGAGAAATGAGATAGTGCTATAAGAATTATGTGTTTAGCAGAGTGGTGGCACGGGAAGAAAAACTAGCTTGGTTTCTAGTTGTTTTGGCATACAATGCTCTATAGCGGCATCCTGAGGGGAAAAGTTAAAATAGATTATTCCCAGGATGTGAGGAGTCTGTAGATATTTTCTCTGCCTTCTTTCTGGTTCATGCAGTATACAGATTATCAATGGAAGGCAGGCTGGTTCTGATTCTTTTTTATGCAGTCCTAACTATCCTTTAAAGTCTGCACCTGTCCTGTTTGGTTGCTGTACCAAATCAGACAGTTGTTGAGATACAAATGACAGACTGAATAATTCCTCTGTAGATTTATATCAGTAGATCCTTGGGCAATATTTCTAACTTTGATGTTCTGGTCTTCACTTACAAGCAGCGGATCTAGCTTGCATGTTCTACTGAAACTGAGAAACCGCTGGTCAGTCCCAGTCACCAGCAGTTGAATGGATAAGGAACAGAAGCTCATTGGCACTGCTATGGAATAATTTCCCATGAGAAATCAAATTGGCCCTTGTAGTTTTGGCTGCCTGGAAACTTTTGAAAATAAAGTTGCTCCATAGAGTCTAGGATGAATAATAGGATGTCTATGTGTGATTTATGATCTTGAATTACTGAGGTCAGGATTTTGTTTATTGTTTTATTTTAGGTTTTATCATGGATGTTTTACTTTCAGTGCTTCCCCTCCTTATAATTACTGTGGGATGCTAAGAAAATGTTTGGATTGTGACAGATATAAATTTCATAAGGAAATCTCTAAAATGTCCTATTCTGAAGCAATTTCAAAAGTGATAAGGCATGTTTGTGTAGGGCATTTGGGAAAAAAAAGTCACACAACTGTTTGTTCCAGTAAGAGTTTCATTTGCTTTGTTACTTGCCTTACATTTCAATGTTTTGAAAAGTCTTTGGAGGGCTGTAAAAATTACACATGCAAAAGAGTCACAATGTTGAAACAATGGCTTCTATTATAGAACTCTTACTATACAGACAGAGCAATGATGAGTACATTGGCAGCTTGAGCCAGATATCCTTATTTTTGTAAGATTCTATCCCTGAATAACTTGTGAGAAGACTAGTTGTTAAGCAAGTACAGCTTTATGTTTCAGCTTGCAAACATTTGCATTTCTCAAGATTTCCTATAATTTGATTGTCCTTAGATCTGGATAATAGTATCTCTGCCTCTCAGTAATTTAAGCATGGGTTGTATTTCTGATGTCACCTGGGTCAAACATAACAAATTTTCATTCTGTATTGTGATTTTAATTGGTGTTAATTGATTTTATGATTGTTCGCCATCCAGCATCACCCATTAGAGTTGGGTGGCCATACAAATTGAATACATAAAAATAACTAAGTCAATTGGAGTTCCTAGTGACTTTCATAATTTAACATATAATCTGTGTCCAAGACTATAAAATACGTTGCTTCTTTCTATGCTTTACTAACTCATTCATATAAAGTACAGTACTTATAATAGCTTGTGCAGTTTGAAAAAAAGCACTTGTTTAAGTCATCCATGCCTCTTATACATACTTCAAATATTTCACTGTTGACTTTCATTGCTACTGTCATTTGCATTCCAGATGTGGTAGCTGTTTAATAAGTATCTTCCATTTCTGGCTTCTATTTTAAAACAGAACTATCAGTAGCAACAGCTGATAATTGCCTAATGCTTTTAAGTTACAGTTTTATATTTCAGATTCCAGTTATAGTGTAAGAAATAATAGGGCAAAGCAAAGTGAGAACATGGCTTTGTGAATTCCAGTGAGCTCTTCTACTATTCTATTTTGAAATAAATTCCTTGCAAGCCAATACATAAATAAACTCATGTGCACTCCTACATCTAGCATACAAATAACAGGAACGATGATGCAGATACAGAAATTTAGTAAAACCATTATGAATTTGCCAACTGCTGTGTGAGACTAGGCCTGAACAGAAATTGCTGAGAAGCAAAGCATGGTGCTTTCATCAGTTTCCCATACATATTTCAATTACACTTTTATATTAAACATTTTATACAAACAAAAAGACTCTATTAAATGTCACTTCTAAAGAAAAACATTAGTCTCTGACAACTGTCAGGATGGAGTCATCGCTGAACTTTGTGAATGTATCGCACTGACTGAACTCCGTAACCAACTATCACATTGTTCATTTCCTTAGAGAGTTCTTTCTTGTAATCTATATTCTCCATTAAACAACAGCTTTGACCACAAATTATTTACATTGTCTATGTCCTCATTTATATATTAAAATAATTTCAACAAGATGACAGTATAAGAGTATGTTCTGCATTTGTGAAGCCCCCAAACATGCAAGACACAAAGCTTAATGACTTGCATTGTTAAGTACTACCATGTTTCCCTGAAAAGAAGACAGGGTCTTATTTTCGGGGAAACATGGTAGTACTTAACAATGCAAGTCATTAAGACAGGGTCTTATTTTCTTTTGAACCCCGGAATATGGCCTTGGCCTTATTATTGGGGGAGCTTATTATTTTGAGAGTGCAGGAAGCGGCAAGCGTGGGACTGGATGTCCTGTCGCCGCCCCTCCCTGTTCTTCGCACTAGCTGAGCAGCTGGCTTGCAGCTGCCGCTCGTGGAGCA
>JANHFT010010083.1:193537-209047 GCA_032467955.1 Pseudoxenodon macrops | reverse complement strand
TTGCTGATTTATCTTTAAACATTTTTGCTAATTTTTCAGGTGACATGTGCCATCTATAAAACATTTTATACAAGTTTCCTGTTGCCATGGTTAGTTTATAATTTCTCTCCCACAGTTGTTGCCATTTTTCTAATTATATTGTATAACCAAAATTTCTTGCCCAGGCTATCATTGTTTCTTTTACTACTTCTTCCAGTTCAACTTGTAACAAAAAATTATACATACAATTCCAAACTTCCCAAGTTAAAACCATAGTTTTTATCTTTTTCATATCTTGATTGTATTTGCAAATGTGTGTACCAATCTGTTCCAATTCCTTGTTTCTCTATCTCTTGCTTTGGTTTTCGTTTTCCCTTCTCTGTTAAAATATCCTTATATCTAACATTTTTCATATTAATAATATTTGGATGTATAAATGCTTCCATTGTTGAAAGCCACATTGGTATTTCCATGTAGTGCTCCTCTTTTACCTTCTCCCACACAGTTAACAGGCCATTCCTTAAGTAATGTCTCTGAAAATAAGAGTGTATTCTATTTTTCCCATACCATAAAAATGCATGCCACCCTAGTTGTAAATCATGACCTTCCAATGTCAATAACCTTACATTTCTCAATAAAATCCATTCTTTCGACCATGTTACTACTGTTGCTTGATAGTATATTTCCCAGTTTGGTAGTCTGAATCCACCTCTCAATCTTACATCCTGTAACAATTTTATTTTTATTCTTGCTTTTCTCCCTTACCAGATGAATTTCCATATTATTTTATTTAGATTTTCAAAATATTTTTCTCTAGTTTTATCAGTATTGTTTGAAACAAATATAATATTCTTATACTATTCGGCTAAGCAAATCTATAAGGATGAGGAGGGAAGGATTCTGATTGTGGAAATAACATTAAATCAAAAATGGGTTTTATTTGTAGAAATTTATGCTCCAAATGGGAGACAAGAACAATTTTACAAAAAACTACATAAGTTCATCTGTAGTATAGAGTTGACAATCTCTGCATTTTAGGAGATTTCAACGCAATAATAGATAAAAAAATAGAGTACAAAAGCAACAAAACAACCAGAAGAATTCTACCTAGAACTTTTTTTAAGATGTTAGATGAGTTAAATGTACAGGATATTTGGAGAGAGGAAAGGAAATCAGGAAAGGAATCAATATTCATACTATTCTAATAGACACCAATCCTGGTCCAGAATTGACATGGTATGGATGTCGATGGAATTAAACTCTGAAGTGAATAACGTAGAAATAGAAAGAAATATCTGGGCAGATCATAACCCAATGAGAGTCAGCTGGAAAGGACAAAAGAAAATTGCAAGATGGACTCTAAATAGATCGATACTAAAGGAGGAAGAATTTAAACAGATGATGGAGAAACAAATGGGCTTTTTCTTCAAAGAAAACAAGAAAGAATCTATGGGATACTGCGAAAGCATACATGAGGGGAGTTGCTATAGCATACATGGTATATAAAAACAAAAGGAAGAAACAAAGACAGAAATACCTAGAAGATGAATATAGTCTGAACACAGACTATAAAATATTTACATCAGTAGTATCTGAATGATTGAAAAGGTACCTGAATGAGTTTATACATGTGGAACAAAATGGTTTTCTGCCCAAAAGGCAAATAAAGAATAACATGAGAACAATTTTAGATATATTAGAATATTATGAAAAGCATAATGAGAAGCAAGTGGTATTATTATTCTAAATGCTCAAAAGGTGTTTGATAATGTTAAATGGAAATTTATGTTACAACAATTAAGATTATGGATTTTGGTGATAAATTTATAAATATGTTTATGGCAATATATTCCAAACAGGGGGCTAGTGTAATAGTGAACAGAGAAGTGATGCAAAACTTCAGAATTCAGAAAGATAGTAATAGAGGAATATGGAGAAGTACCTGGATTAAAAGTAAATAAGGGAAAAAATAAAATGATAGCCAAGAACATGACAAACAGAAAGGTGACTTGACTAAAGGAATAAGTATTCAATTAGTGAAGAAAGTGAAATATCTAGGAGTCTATTTAATTGCAAGGTGCATAACGATTAAGAAGGATAACTATACCAAACTAATAAACCAAATAAAGGTAGACCTGGAATGATGAAAGAACTTGCAACTTTCCTTTATCAGCAGAATAGTGGCCCAAAAAAAAATTCTTGAAGCCTGGGGAGAATGAAAAACGGCACAATGGGCCGACCGGAAGATCTGAGGCTTCAATGAGGCCTGCGTGCATGTGCAGGGTGGTGGTGGTGGCAGTGGGGGGCAGCGCACGCATGCATAGGGAGCACATTGCATTATGGGTATGGGCATGAGTGTGCATGACCCCTCTGTGCTCCCTCCACTTTTGGCACGCGATAGCAAAAAGGTTAGCCATCACTGATCTAAACTGTGTAAGAAATGCTAAGAAAAAGACACATGTGTCTTACAGGCATTTTGCATTGAGCCCAATTTGACACAAGGAAGGAAATTGTTTGGGTCCTGGACATCCTTCATGGGCTACAATTTACAGGCAGCCCCTGAACACCCTTTCTGCAGCCTTGAGAGCCCTGTGGAGAAGGGAGGTATCGCAATTCAAATTGGATGACCAGACATTAGAAGCATGTTTTCAAACAGGAATATTAAAAACAAAGCTTAATGGAAATAAAATAAGGGTAATAGCCAAACTCAAAAACTCAACACCCCTTTCTTGAGAAAAACAATCCCACCCACATACATGATCTAATTAAAATTGAAATCCCATTTCTCTGTACAAACAAAACACAAAATAGTTGTGATTTTCTATGCTAGTACTGAGAATGTGAAAACTGTATAATTTGATGAAGGTGATCTCATGTGGGTGTTAGAGATTTAAAGAGTGGTTGTGCTGAGGTGCTTTAATATTTATCCTACTCTACTTTTTGAGAAAACCTCTAAGTGCTAGAATCATGATTATAGAATGCAGGATACATCGGAATACTTGCCGTGTCTGATGAATTCATGGAATAATAAAAGTATGATTTGGTGTTGGATTAAATGGCTTGGATAATCCAGTGTTCTGTCCTTGTACATTTTATGATGTAAGTTTATGGAAAATCACAACATACTTATTTTTCACATTTTGAATTGCCCATCTTCCTGAGAGATGTATATGCAGTACCATTTTTCTCCCCCTAGCTCAGGGATGTCAAACTCGATTTCATTGAGGGCCACATCAGGGTTGTGTTTGACATTGGGAGGCTGGTCAGATGTCCTGGGTGGGTGTGATGTCACTCGAGGCTTCATTTTCGGCTGTAACAGCCACCTGCAGTCCTCTGCCAGTGAAAACAGAGCTCGGGAGGCTGAGCACGGCCCACCTTGGCTCCATTTTTCCTGGCAGAGGCACTGTGGGCCAGTCCTTTACTGTTTCCAGGGCGGGCCCATGGGCCTGATCTAAGCACCCCATTGGCTGGATCTGGCCTGCGGGTCTTGAGTTTGACACCCCTACCCTAGATCATGACTGATTATGACAGTTCTGTGACTGAATTGGCAATTAGAATGCCAGTTTGGTAGATTCTCTCAATATGCTCAAGCATTGGGGGAAAAATAAATTTTACCTTGCAGTGATGATGGTGATACCTTTACATTCACTTAAGTTTCATTCATTTTAGTAAAAGCTCAAATGACAAACCATCAGTCTAGGTTGTGTAATATAGCAGCTTGAGACCTTAAATGCCCATTATGATTTGTTTCTTAAATACTAGGTAACATATAATAAACTGCTGATACCAGTATAGTATATCCATGCTGTTATGGATTGGATATTTTTATTTTTGTGCATTCTGAAGTCATGGAGTATTACATGTTTTTTTTTTTTTACTTTGGCTTACTTTTCCTTGTTAGTGAAATTTCACAAGTTTTCTTGGAAGTGCTGTTAATAACTCAGCATCTTTATCTTATTTTTTACCAATTGCAATTATTCTAAGGTGTTTTTATGGTGCTTGCATTCAAATTACTATTACTTTATTGGGTATCAGAATGAATAAAATTGCATTTCACAGAATAAGCAATTGCAAGTTTTTCTGCCTTTACCCAAATTAGGATGCTTTAAGTAAAATTTCTATTCAGGTGAACTACCGTATTTTTCTGAATATAAGACGCACCTTTTCTCCCCCTTATGCTATTTAAAATCTGATTTTCTGATTATTCTACAGATAATTGTTTACGCATATGAAATATTTTCAATTCTGCATATCTATATTTTTCTTTAGCCACTATCTGAATGTTTCTATCATTCAGTTGAAATAAAAATAAACTCATTATTTGGGAGTGTAATTCTTTATAAAGATTACATTTCAATGGAAGAACATAATTACATTATTGGAATGTGATTTATAGTCATTTTCCAGTTGACTTTACTATTGAAAGTTTTTGAATTGCTGGTATCAAAACTTCCTCTGCTTAACTATTTTATTTTTATCTTGTTCTTTCTTGAAACAGTTCAGAAAAGTATACATTCTGCTGCCCCACTTTTATCATTACTTCAGTCTTGTGAGATAAATTAGGCTGAAGCAATGAGTGTAATGTACTCATAAAGATTAGAAATTAATTGTCTGAAATGAATGAACTGTATTCATGTTATCTATTATTTAATACACTTAAGGTTAGAGATCCTTACTGCCACTTTTGAAAGCCAGGCTAAAAAAAATACCATGTACTCATTTGAGATTTCATAATTAAGACCCTTTACCTTTATCTAAATAGAAGGCAAGATTAGAGTAACAAATTATTTTCTCTGTATTGATAAGAATAGGATAAAATGTATAACATTTAACTCACTAATTTTCATCAGTCAATTAAAAAAAAATCTAAAACTTAAATACAGGTTTATGGTGCTGGAATTTAACATTTTGCCAGCAATCCAATTTCTCTTGGATAATATATATCACTTAACATTTCTCCTAGAATTAAGATAGACAAACCCATAAATTCATGAAACTGATAGTTATTTTTCTATATATTTGCCAATTGCCTTGCTTCCAAGTCTGATTGAGTAGTTTCAATGAGGACACAGCAATTTTCTTTTCATAACAATAGAGGCTAAATATAACTGTGTCAGGTATGTGTACATGGCAGTATCATGGCACTCTTCATTTTCACTTTTTGCTATACTTTGATTATATCAGATAATTTAGAAATGGCAGCAAGTACATTTCTGCTCACAATGGTTATCATATGTACTTAAAAATCATGTTGGGACTAGAACTCCCACTCTCCTGGTTTCTAGCTTGGTGCCTTAACCACTAATTGACTCTCACTTTCATGTATCATATATAATATATAGTTTGAGTGCAACAAAATTTGTACAGCATTTTAAGTTTAAAAAAAATAAACAACTCACTAAGACCAAACTTTATTGCTTAATTATGAAGTATTGACAAAATACTAGAAATTGAACATGAAGATTACATAAACTATGAGTTTATTGTGCTGAAGAAACTGATAATCCAGCAAAGTAACAAGCAAGCAATTCAAAATCATAGACAGCAACTCTATATGAATAACAAAGCAACGAGCTAGAAAAGAGTTGAGGAAAATAGAAAAAAACTGTAGGTTTTTGCAAGTATATCAATTGCGCAGAAATGGCAGAAAAAATAATGTCCAGTCTTATTTAGGAGTGACCAATGACAGCAAAGAACAGTCCTATAAAATTTATCTCCCATAAAAATAAACTATATATATAAAAATTTTATGATGTTCCTTCTGTTTCAATGGCCACAAGGTTATTTTCAGTCTGAAAAATGAGGTATAGAAGACCCTGAGAGGTAGTAATGTGTTTTGATTGTTCTACAATATACAGAAAATGTAAGGTTTCATCAAAGCTGCAAGCCCTTAGGGATTTGATGCCTGCCCCATTTGTCAATAACATTTAGCTCATCTCACATTGTTAAACTGATTCAGAAACTCCATTATAAGGATACTGATGCTGACACAGAGTTCCATATAGGTAAAATTTACTTGATTTCCATCAGTAATTCAGGGTATACTCCTATGTGCACAATAGGGATTTCCTAAGATTAAAAATACATCCCTTTTCCTGGAGAGATGTACATACTTTTGTACATACTAGAGCCACGGAATTAGGGAGTGTGGCCTATGCCAGTGTTTCTCAACACTTGGTGACTTTACAATGTTCTGACTTCAACACCCAGAATTCCCCAGCCTGCAAGGCCAGCTGGGGAATTCTGGGAGTTGAAATCCGCACATCGTAGTCATCAAGGTTGAGAAACACTGGCCTATGCTATTAAAATCCATAGTCTAAAGAAGCAAGGCATTTTTGGAGTTTTGACCAAGTGTTCCTCATCAGTCACTAAGCATTTTCTTCCCAATAATATCCCTCATATCACATGACTATTCTAAGGGATTTGTTGGGGGGGGGGTCAGTTGGCTGCACCCAGAAGGAAAAATCTGTGCACTCCCATTGTAGTTTGTCTTTCAGGCCACAGCTTGAATGGTCATGACTAAGTCCCATATGTAGTTATTGTATATTTATTTACAAATTAGGTAACATTAGGACAGCTAAATTATATTTTTCTTATATGCTCTTTTTCATCAATCCTTAGCGCAGGGCACTCATGTTACTGAAGCTGGTGTTTGTTCTTAACAGTCAATCTTGTGAAGCAGCCAGTAAGTAGCTCTCCTTAGTTGCATTTGACTAACACTAAAGTCATACCGAAGAATGTTTTCCTGAGAATCTACTCCTGGCCCAAATAATAAAACAATGTTTACCAACAGATATATTCACTGAGAGTGAGACAGACAGACAGAGGAAATAAAAAGAAAGAAATAAAATAAGTCAGAAAGTATTAATCTCTACATAAGAAGCATTTAAAATAAATCTGATTGACATATTAAAAAAACACATTTGTGAAAAAAATGAAAATACGTGATGAGTATTTTCATATAATCTACTAGTTTTTACACACAATACACACACACAAACACACACATATTTGTGATTGCATTATGCAAAAAGCTGAGCTTGTTGCGTCCAACCTACAAAGATTCAAGTTTCTTTGAGGGGTGGTTTTAATACGAAACAAATTAATATGTGTTCATTTCCCACAAAGCTCTTTTACAAAAATAGTTCTAATTGGGGGGTTTTCTTGCTTGCTTTTGCTTTTGCTTTATGTTTTTGCAGTCCTAAATGTTTCAGTCTTCCCAAAAACAAATGTTGACAGAAACAGCAAGTTCATTCATTAATAGTCTGGAGGTAGGTCAATTTTTAAAAAAATCAATTGAGGTACAAACCTGGATAGTAATATTTAAACACTGCAGTTAATTATTTTTATGTCATGTAGTGTCAATGAAGAAAATTATCATTACAAACCTTATGAGCAATTTGGTACAAAAATATATTCAAGTTAATGGTACATTATATAGAAATTTAGCAGAGAAAGGCATAGCGTACGTTAAAAAGAAAAAATATTGTAATGCTGAAAAACATTAACAGTATTGTGTTCTTAATTGCAATGAAGTGACAAAGTAAAAAAAGGATTAGGGGAATGCAGAATTTATGATTACTTATCCAATATCAAGTTCTTGCATTATATGATCATAGCAGCAAGTGTTTATATGATTGTTGAGTTCAATGTAAATAACAGAGGTAGTACTGAAAAGTGGGGTAATATTGCAGTTGTTGTTAAAAGTGCTGCTTTTTAGTAAAAAAATAAAAAAAATTGGGACATATAACTGGACCAACCTGTCCAGATAAATATCCTATGTCAATGTATATTGCTTAAAAGTAATAAGCCCACTTGAGGTACATAGTATTGGCTCTTGAATGGAGATGTATTAGTGAAGATGATAAGACCATTCCTGGAAGGAGTGGAATGGGCTGGCAGCACAGTAATAAATCAAACTAAATATCTAAATTATTTCCCTTGGTTCCAGTATGGTATGATTTAAAATCATTCTGAGGTATTGTTTAAAATTCACTAAAATCCAGATTTTAGTTGCTAAATTTCAGTCCTGAAAGAGAGTCTGATGTAAGTCATTTCTAAACAACATGACAATCTCTAGAAAGCAGATTCCACCTCTGGTTGTATGAACATGTTTCCAGAGAGAGTGCTGTTGAGTTCCATTTGGTATTACTTCAGCAGATATGTGTATTGCTATTATACAGAGTATCTTTGTCATTTTTTTCCCTTTTGTTGCAAAGTACCTTTTTTCTTTTGACTTTTGCTTCCTGATTATCAGCTGAATTAATGGAAAGAAATTAACCTTTGATGTGTCCCAAAAGAACAGTAACATGAGAAACAAATAAGCACAAATCTAATCCAAGACTAACAAAATAGTATCTAATAGGGCTGGGCATACTTCAAAAATTATTTCAAAGAAGCACTTCAGACCTTCCAAAAATAAACTCTCTGCTCTTCACTAAAGTTACATATTCTTTTTGCAAATTTCTACTCAAGCCTATGAAATTAGTGTGAGACAAGCACCACACTAATTGGGTAGTCATTAAAGGCATTTGCATTTTGCTTTCAGGCTGCTTTAATGAACAGCAGAGAGGTGCTGTGTTTGCATGAGGTATGAAACCCTCCTGAATCATTCTGAAGCATACACAATCCTAGCATCTAAATCCTTATCTTTGGTGTTCTAAAGAGGAAATTCACTAAGCTAGGGAGTGGGTTGTCGGAGATGTTGTAAGAACTAGTGTCAAACACCAGTCCTTCCAATTTAAATGCCCATGGTAATTAATATTTTAAAATAGTTATATATAGGCAGTGCAGTAAACAACTTGAAACCTGCTTCTGAGATTTACTGACCCATTCACCCTTACTTAGCAGCTCAAACTATTAGTAGGTTAAAGAAAAATAAGAGAAAACAGTAAGTATATGTTGTGTTGTTAATCTATGCCCCCTGTATTACAACAGTTTCATGAAACCTGGGACAATGAAGGGATTGCAATAACAATAAGTCCTTTTTAAGGTTATGTGAATTCCTTCCCTCTTCCCCACCCAGGCCAAAGTAGAAGATTGTGGAAACAGAAGCAAGTGGTCATGGCAGTGTCTTCTCCCTTCAAAAGATCCAACTGCTGATGAGGTAGAAATAGAAAGGTGTGGTTTTCTAATCATCTTCTGCTGATTCTTGTGAGGATGTCTCTTCAGGCTGATCCTGAAATGAGCAATCAGAGTAGTAAATTAATTATATAACTATAACAGAGTCAGTTTTTAGCAATAGCAATAGCACTTACTTATATACCGCTTCACAGTGCTTTTACAGCCCTCCCTAAGTGGTTTACACAGTCAGCACATTGCCCTCAACAATTTGGGTCCTCATTTTACCCACCTCGGAAGTATGGAAGGTTGAGTCAACCTTGAGCCTGCTGACATTCGATCTGCCAAATTGCCGGCAATCAGCAGAAGTAGCCTGCAGTACTGCACTCTAACCACTGTGCCACCACGGCTCAAATTTTAGCTTAATAAGAGTGCAATATTCTCAGAATTTATGTCCATATCTGCTTCCTTCCTTGCTTTGTAGTATGAAATATAAACCATAAATTAATTATCAATAACTTTCTCAGAATTATTCAGACTTACTCAGAATGTGGTAGTCAAGTTTCAAAGTATAACTGAGTTCACACAAATATGGAAGCCATGGTTTGTCTTAGGTTGTTGAAGAAGTCACAATGACTAAATTCATGTAACATACTGCATTAAGATTGACAAATTGCATTATGGATGAACAAGGAATATGAAATGTGGCTACGTTTTAAGATGTGAGCTAAACTGGAACTGCTAACAATGGATTCTCTCTTGGAGAGGGGGGAAGGAAACTGTGATTGAATTAATTTCTTTGCTCATGTTACACAAATCAAAGGGGCTGCAAAGTCATTAACATCTTAACTCATTAGGAAGTAGTTTATGCTCTTTTTAAGATGTTTTCCATACATACCAGAACTTAGAGACATCTTTCACAATTAATTTCTGCAACTGGAGGTGCTATTTCAATTGTAAACTTTAGGTCATGCCATTCCCATATTTCTCCTTTTAAAGATATTTATGATTCCAAATATGTAAATATGTAACAAGTCCACAGAGAAATATAGGTGGCAAAAACTTTTGTTTTCAGGTTAAAGAAAAGGCATGTGCATTTCACGTGCATTGTTCTCTTGATATTAATAAAATCTTCAGGACTTTTCAACATAGTAAAGAAGTACTTTACTGAGCTTATCTCATTTATCCACTCAGCTAAGAGTCCTGGGAAGCAGGTTATGCTGGGAAATGAAAAGCTGCCCAAGGCCACCCAACAAGCTTCAGAGCTAAGTGTGGATTTGAACTTTGGCCTCTCATATCCCAACCTATCACACCATACATGACAGCACAATAGTCTTCCAGTTCAGCTATTACTGAAATTTTTAACCAAACACCACGCTAACATTCTGCCTGAAGCTTAAAACACATGAAAGCCTAACTCTGTTTTGGGAGGCAATGTCTAAAATCTAGGTTAATGTAGAAAACCAGAAACTGTCAGAGGTCTGTTTTGCTATTTCTTTCATTCTTAGCCTGTCTCCCCCCTCCCCCTTTGGTCTTAAAATACATAGGGCCATCTTCTGACCTTGCTCCACTGTGCCATTCTTTTTACACTCCTTATTCAATTAATGTGCAATACCTTTCAGGATATGGGTGGTAAACTGGAGAGAATAAACACTGCTGATAAAAGGGGCTGTTAGGGAGAAGTTGATTTTTATCAAATTCTGCACATCATCTTGTAAGACAGCATGTGAAAAAGATCTAGGGTGAATAGGTAAACATTTACCCTTATAGCAAACTGAGACCTTTTAAGAATGACCAGCTTATAACAGTCTTCATACTTTAATAGATTTGATTTTCCACATGGCTTCATTTTGTCTGGGTGGCTAGCTGACACAATTTATAACTCTCTTCCTTTCCCAGGCCACTGCAGTACACCACTCAGCAAAGCCTGAGGTACAGCTTGTCTGCATTATGTGACCAAACTTCCATTCATTAGTGTTTGAAACACTTCAGCTGTGAAGGGGATGCTAAATGCTACCATGTGTGACACTACTGCACAAGAGCAGCATGGCGAGAAAAAAACAACAGTAGGCTTTAATCATAGGCCACTGCTTTCTGCAATCCTTTTTCAAAAGGTTTCAAACATTCCCCCCCCCCAAAAAAAAAGGCTTGAAAAAAGCTGTAAATCCAGGGAATAAACACAAGTACAAATGAATGGATGACAGCTTAAAAAATATAACCATAGCAGCATCAAGTCATGAGATTTCACACTGGTTTTGTTTAGTCTGCTCTGGGTTATGTGGGAAATGGGGAAAGCATGAAGCAAAAAGGCCCCCCTGCTAAACTGTGGGCCTCAAATATTTAAGCCAGTAGGTTTATACCTCTTGACTAGGAAACAGGCCATGACCCTGAGATGGTCTCTGGAGAATGAGGCACAAAGAAAGATGTAGCATGATCAAAGCCATGGACAGGCGAAAGAGAGGGAAGCCAAGTGTCAGCTAACCTCTGGCCTTATTTTTTCAATTAATATTTAAATTACAAAAAGGCACTCAACTATTACAAAGATACAGCATTTTCTACAATCTCATTTCCAGTCACCTTCATGCTCCCAGGCTGCACAATTAGAGGATATATGAATACATAGAAACTGTGGTTGGTGTGAATGTTGTGAGTTACTGTTTATTATTTCAACTTATTTCCTAGACTGTTCAAAATATTTTGCAACTATTGTCCAAAGTATTAAGTCCAAAGTATTAAGTAAGGAATTTTTGACTTGCTGTGGTATAATCTAACTACTAAACTAAATTACTCATTACTTCCTCTTGCTTTTTTTGATGACACTGCTAGTTGTTCTGTTGTATGTTTTGGTTTCAGCTGTTCTGATCTTTTCAACTGCTTCTAGACATCATCAATGGAAGTGACATCTTATGCTTAGCCATTGGATTACTGTTATTGGATCTGGCCTACAAAAAAACAGATCATGGCTAAACAGGGACAGGAAGTTAGATATATCTGTATCTCTTTGATACCAATTAGTGGTCCTCCAGATTTTTGCAACCCAGAATTCCTAGCCCTATGAATGGTCACTAGCACACAAACATATTGTATTTTCTATTACCTATTTTCAAATACATGCCACAAGTCTTTCAGTCTATTTACCTTGTGTGCAGAATCTAAAAAAAACCTTAGGTGACAAAAATCTGAGCAGATACTTGTTCACATACTAGTTCTGGGGTCATGTTACAGCACTAATATACATTTAACTGGTGTACAGAGAATCTCAAGGCTCACAAAATGAGTTGTTTAAGAATTTTTGAAATAACTTTGGTTCACAAGAAATCCCCCAACTTCCCCACAAAGCAGAAAGAACTGGTAGTGGTGGTATGCATGTGTGTGTATAGACACATTGTTGTTTTTATGATTCAGGAATTATTTTATGTATAATTCATGTGAAGGGGAAAACAGGGAATTTAAGCCCTGTCTATAGACACCCACATTTTCGCATTGCTGTTTGCAACAATAATAAAAAACCTTTGCATGACCTGATACAGATTCAAATTGCAATCTGTGCAATCTCAAATGCAATCAATCTGTGAATGTAGACTGTAGTCTAATTTTGTCAGCCAATTATAGGTATCCAAAAATATGCAAGTCATCAAGGTTTTCCGTTGTTTCATTAGGTAAGAGGTTCATGCATAAAAAGGACAGTGATAGGATATTGACTTCACACGTTTTGGACTCAATGGCCTAAACAACCTTTTTTTAATTGTACAATTATTTGAAACTTTATAATTTCTAAAACCAATTCATATAAATAATTCAGGAGGACAATATGTCTGAAAGTTGCCCCGAGGTCAAGAAGAATAAACACAATTGCATTCTGCCTATCTAATCCACAACACAAATACTAGGGCAACCAAGCTTACTTCCATCCCAAAATAAAGCTTGAATCTGGATTAACATCTCTGTGTGGGATTCCCTTTAATTCTTAACTGCTGCAGCTATCTTTAGAAAGTAGATGTTTCTAATTTGTTCTTACCACATCTGCTCTCAACATGGCTGCTGCAGGATTATACAACAAAATGGGGTCTTTGGAAAGATATTTCTCCTGATCAAGGGTCAGACTAGGTGGGGGTGGGGGGAGGATACAATGGTGGTTACTGCTACTATGTATATATGACTAGGAGTCTCTATGGACATTCTCAGTCATCCCGGTCATGGTTGTCCCAAAGATGCTTTTTCCCAAAGGAGGTTTTGCTTCTCATCCAAGAAGCTTCTTCAGCTCTGACTGGGTAGTGGGTAGTTCCTTGCAGCTGGTCAATTGCATTCTTTTAGAGAGTCATTAAGGCCACTTGGAGGTTTATCTGTGTTCTCAGGGTCACCTGAGTAGTGCCTGGATCTCAAACTGAAGTGTAAATGGTTCCTGTAATCTGCAATTTTACTGGAAATCCATTAATCCGTTCATACTTTGCACCATTTGAAGTGTGTTCATCCCAAAGTGCATAGCTAATCTCCACTGACCTTTAGCTATGCACTTTGAGATGAATACCCTCCAAATGGTACGAGAGTATGAATTGATTTCCAGAAAAATTGCAGACTACAGGAACCATTTGTGCTTCAGTTTGCGATGCAAACACTACTCAGGTGATCCTGAGGACACAGATAAACCTCCCCAACTCTCTAAATGAATGCAAATGACCAGCTGTCTGCAAGGAGTATAAATCCTTCCATTCCCCACCAACCAGTCAGAGCTGAAAAGCTTCTTGGATAAGAAGCTAAACCTCTTCAAAGAAAAACAAGAAAGTCCTGTTGTCTCTTGAAAAAACACCTTTGGGACATAGGACTAGGAAAAAGATCTGTTGAAGTCCAACTATTTACTTGATGGTAAATATACTTAGAATTGGATTTCAAGATTGCTGCACTACATGTATGAAAGAAGTGGGAGGCACATTTTATGCAGTAAAACCCTCACTACATACCTCCCATAAAATGTTAAAGGAATTGCTTTGAAGTTAAAGAGAAAGAGATTGAACATGTAAAGCCAAATGCTGTGCACACCTCATTAGGACCTAGCTATGTGAAGACCAAGCTGTCCCTTCCAAGTCAAGCATGCTTACCCATTGGAAAAGGGGCTCAGAAATGTAGATAAAAGAGCTTTTCAAAGTGGAAATGCACAGTGACATTATTGAGAGTCAAGAAAAGTTTCCTAATACTGAACAGCTCACAACGTTACATAGTCTACTTAACAGATAAAAATGGAGACCTGCTACAACAGGCTATAATCACATTCTTGCTGGTTGAATGAGAGAAACTATTTTTAAGTGAGCGCAGTAAACATTTTCCTGTTTGTATATTGAATTACTTTTGATGTTATAAAGTATGGCCATAGCTACAACTGCTTGAAGAGTGATCAGGGGAAAGATATATCCAAGGTCCAAGACTGCCTCAAGTGACATGTTCATGAAGAATTTGGATAGTGTGTTGTGGTATTTCAATTTGGAAGGGGGCGGTGTTTTTGATGTCAAAAAATCATACAATGAAGCACCACAACAAATCATAATAAGGATAATGACAAATATGTGAGATATCCCTATGTAAACACTGCAATTAAGTATTTTGCTCATAAAGAGACAAACTAGTACACAATCTGTTGCATATACTGGTAAGTGATCTTGTTATGCATGTATTGTTATTCTCCACTCCTTCAACCCCCTAAATGCTTTTTAAAATAGCTGACTAGCTTTGACATTTGTTCCACAGACATTTGGACCAGCAAGAAAAAGCACCAAAGTATGTTTTTGTCCTACACCGGTATAAACTATAGTGAAGCATACACAGTTGCTAAGTTGCACCATTGGCCCACTATCCTAGCACTATCCACTTTTTTTAAAATAAAGTGTGTGACAAGAAAAGAGATAAGATGTTTTCCAGTGCCTACTAGATGATCCTGTGTGAAAAGATGCTGGGAACTGAACTTGAGTCCATTTATCTGAAAAATAAATATTGTCCCAGAGCTATGTATCAGCTCTTTACTTTAAATTATTATTGATGGGCAGAAAGACTTTTACATAATTTTCTTCCAATAGTTTGTTGGGTTGGAAAGAATAAAAATAGTAGTGTCAACTGATTGATAGCTTTCAGTTCACTGAATACTACTCAGAGTAGTAGTGCTTTTTATCACTGATGGAAAGAGGTTTCAGAATAACTACAGAAGTCAAAACACCAAAACATCTGTATTTATAAATGTTTTGATGTATATTAAATTAAGATTTTATTCTTCCAGATAATCAAGACTATTCATTTATTTACATCCAGATACCAAAATAGTGTACAGTACATAACTGATACAGATAAGAATTCATTAAAAATGCATAATAAAATAAATTGGAATCACCAGTGGAGACCCAGTGCTTCCTTTTTTTTTCCAAATAGTTTTTTATTTTTCACACAATTCATTTTCCAATTTCATTTTCATGTACAATTACCAATTCT
>JANHFT010010083.1:150652-163937 GCA_032467955.1 Pseudoxenodon macrops | reverse complement strand
CACACACACACACACACACACACACACACACACACACACACACACACACACACACACACACACACACACACACCTGGCTCAGAGGTTAAAGGAGCATTTATTTCCTTCTTGTGAATCTGAAAGAGGAAGCCACTGGAAGCTGAAGAGAACTGCACTTTTCTAGAAGGTTACTCTACTGTAGTATTGTTCAGATGCTTTCTAATTCTACAGTAAAGAATTCTCCAGCCTGAGGACATCATTTTGTTTCTGGGATGGGCAGAAAAAAAACCCACCCCTGCTCGTCCTAATCTATTACTCCTACCAAAAAATGTCTCTATTGCATTGTGCGCTTTCAAATGTCAGCATTCCCCAAAGTAACAGCTGCCCGCTCCAATCAAATCAAGAAGTGTAACAACTCAAATGTGATGTAGAGAGTTATTTCCCTCCTGTTCTGAGTTCTCAATCAGCTGCTAAGCAATCCATTTATGAATAAGCAAAGCTGCAGAATTGCATCTGTCTTCAAGACTTGGATAGGAACTCCAGGAGGAAACAATGCCTGGCTTTGCAAGCAATGCCTGGGGCTGTATCCTAAAAGTGGGTGGAGCCAGTAGCCAGTTTTTAGACGTTTTAAAAGGTGAAATGGCTGCTTTAAGAATCTGCAAATCTAGCCATTTGACCCCTTAAGCCCCCATCCCAGTTGGTTTTTTTGGGGGGGGGGCATATTTTGGAAATTACCAAATGGTACATATACCAATGGTTCCCAACCTTTGCGGCTTGGAAGCCCGTCATGGGGGAAAAGGGAACCGTGTCGCTAGCACAAGTCGAACTGTTGCATGCGCATGTATGCACTAGTCTGCCCCTCATGTGGCCCAATTCTAAATGGTCCACAGCCCAGTAGTTGCAGGGGTCAGCAACCCGCGGCTCTGGAGCTGCATGTGGCTCTTTCATCCCTCTGCTGTGGCTCCCTGTCACTGGTCGGCTCCACAATTGATAGGACTTTTGTTAGGACAGGTAGAGGAAAAAGGACGCAGTGCTAGGAAGAGACTATGATGGGGGAACCAGACTTCCGGTCGGCTCCAGAATTGAACGGGAGCTTCCGGTTAGGACCTTTGTGGCTCTTTGAGTGTTTCAGGTTGCCGACATAGAAGCCCACTCTGAAAACTACCAAGTAGATGACACTTGAATCTACTGGATCACATTTTAGGTAACCTGAAATGGGATAAAGATAAAAAAAGAAGCGATCCAGCTGAAGTGGATTTGAAAAGTTGTCCTCTGTTGCTCTTCAAACTTTTCTATTGCTTGATTTTGTCTTGGTTCTTTACAAGCATCTTTGATTTGAAGTTTTGCATTGTTTTTCAAAGAAAGAGGTTATTGATGATTATTAACTAATAGTTATTATTAATTATTAACTCATGATAATTATAAATTAAATTCATGTAATCACATATGTGGAGAGAGAGAGGATGTGTCAGCAACCCTGCTCTCTCTTTTCTCTCTTTCAAGGAGAAAGAGACAAATAGACAACAGGGTATAGGTAGCCCTTGACTTACAACATTTCGTTTAGTGACCGTTCAAAATTACAACGGCACTGAAAAAAGTGACTTACGATCGTTTTTCATAGTTGCGACCTTCGCAGCATCCCTATGTGATTAAAATTCAGATGCTTGGCAGCTGGTTCATATTTATAATCACTGCAGTGTCCCGTGTTTGTGTGTGTGTGTGTTTGTGTGTGTGTGTCATGTGATCACTTTTTGTGACCACCTGATACAGAAAGTCAATAGGGTAGCCAGATTCATTTAACAACCAGTTTATTCAGTGATTCACTTAACAACTGTGGCAAGAAAGGTGGCAAAATCAGAAAAAACCCATTTAATAAATATCTCATTAAACAGAAATGTTGGACTAAATTGTGGTCATAGGTTGAAGACTGCCTGTAACTTGGTTTGATTTTGGATTTTGATTCCCTTGAGCTTTATCCAGAATGAGGAATTGTAGCCCAAAGCATCTGGAATGAGTGGTTGTTTGTCTTTAGACTAGAACTTTTAGGCTTTTTCTAGTTGTTTTTATTTGTTAAATTTGAACCCACATCCAGTTTTAGCTTATCTTGAGTGGTACCATTTCGGGCAAGCTGCAATGATTTTGCATATTTAAAATTCACAATCTACCCCCACCCCAATGCACTTCATATAAAAACTAGCCCAGCTTTCTTTTCTGACAGATGTTATTTCTTTTCTTGAGTAATAAAGTCCAGTATTATTGAAGGTGACTAATGTTAACTGTTAAAATTAGCAATCCTTTAGCGGAGCTTTCTATTGCCTGGCAAACTGATGACGCCCAGGATTACTGCTTCCAGCCATCCCTCAGCTGGAATTGCCAATGCTGGTTGGATGTTGGAGGTTTTAGTTCCAACAGCAGGAAAGTGCCGGGTCAGAGAAAGCCTCTTTTGCTAAATAAAATAGCAAATGGAAGCCAGGAAATCCTTCCAGAATAGACATAGACTTTGAGACTGTGTAACAATGTTGTTAATGTATGGGGACTCTTCTCCCTCTACATTTTATTAATATCAACATATAGCTGAAAGTGACAAAATGGCAAAAATTTCTAATGATGAGTGAATAGCCCAACGTTCTTGTTCAGTGAAATTTATTCTTTTTTAAAATGTTGTTTTAACTGTTAAAACAAAGGCTTTGCTAGTTTTCAGCCTGAGTTTGGGGTCGCATCCATTATGTTCTCCTATTTTCCTTTCTACCTGGAAATGACTACGTTCTTTTCCCCCCCCCAAGTTGATCGTTAATGACAATTGACTCCAGCACTAATCATAGTATTTGAAACGGAAGTTGACTTAGGACTAAAATATCCCTACTCTGCTGTCAAAACAATGTTATGTTGAAATTCCTTTAAAAAGAATTTTAAAAAAAACACCTCAGAATAGAATCTGAAGTGATGACCATTGAGGCAGCCTCTCATTGTGGTAGCTGGGTTCAATAAACAATATTCAGAGGCAAGTATATATTTATATTTGTTTTCGTAGGTTTTCACGGGTATAGGTATGCAAGTCTTGGCGTATTCGGGTCTTTTCTCGTGTAAGATTGAGGGTATCTTGGCGACGTTTCGACGAAATCTCATTCGTCATCTTCAGGTGCTTTCAGCTCGGTGCTTTCAGGAGCAATGTGTGATAGCAGCGGTTTCTTCCTTTTAACTGCCAGTGGGGGTTTAAATTGATTGGGTGGGAGCTTGGCTGTGTTCTGATTTCATCGAAACATCGCCAAGATACCCTCAATCTTACACGGGAAAAGACCCGAATACGCCAAGACTTGCACACCTATACCCGTGAAAACCTACGAAAATATATATATATATATCTTATTTTCTGTAAATGTCGACCAAAATCCAATCAATGCACTAGCTTCTTTTCACTAGCAGATGGCCCCTTCGAAATTCTTTTAGTTTCTATAATCCACTTGGTATTTATAATAAAAAAATAAAATAAATAAAAAGGAAAAACAAATGCTCTTTCTCCCTTTATAAATTTCTTCTTTTGAGGTGCAAAAGCAAAAGATCATTATTTTCTTTTATTTAGATGTTGTTGTTTTTTAAAACCTTTTTAAATCCCAGTGCCGAATTTAGCCGCCATTTTAACTCTCTCCAGGCACTTTCATTATACACTCGATAAAAAGTTTTTCTCTTTCTTAAAGGGCCGAACTCACCAATCCACCCTTTGCTCCGTTTCTTCACTCCTGCAATATCTTAGATCTTTCCCTCCAGACAAACGATATTTCTTTCAAACAACTCCTTTCGAAGTGGCTGCCCAGACTGGGACAGGATTGACCCGCCTTCTCAGCTGCCGGGTTGAGGCGTCAGTCTGCACTATGGGGAAATTACCATTTCCCCGTTCATGCAGTTAGGTGCCCCCGTACTTCACTGTCCCTCCCGGACAGTTCAGGATCCACTAGGACCCCCGGTTGAGCTGAGATTCAACGATCTCCCGGGAGCTTCCCAGAGATCATCATCTCGTCCGGAACAAGCCACGCCTTCTCCCAAATCCAACGTTTCCAAGGGAGTGAGGCAAGGATGTCTGCTATCACCTCTAATCTTTATACTATCAATTGAGATATTGTTAAACCAGATCAGACAAAATGAGGTCATACAAGGAACAAAAATAAAAAAGGAAGAAATAAAAGTCAGGCTTTTGCAGGTCTTCTTCTTGGAAAATCCAATGGAATCTGGAACAAAACTACTAAAAGAGATAGAGAAATTTGGAAAATTAACAAGGACAAAACTAAAATATTAACTAAGAATCTTACAAAAAGTTAGGGAAAAGAATTGGCCAAGAAAACAGAATTGCAAATAACAAAAAAAATTAAATACTTGGGAATCTGGCTTACTGTAAGATGCTCAATAATAAAGACGACAACTATATGAAATTATTACAAAAAACAAAACAACATTTGAAACATTGGGGAAAGATACAATTATTGCTAGTAGAGAAAATAACATCTGTAAAAATGAATTTATTACCAAGATGGCTATATGTGTTCCAAACGGCACCGGTAAAATTAGATTTTCTTTTGGGGGGGGGAACTAAATAAAATAACAACTAAATATATATGGGGAGAGGGGAAAAACCAAGATTAAACTTAAATTATTGCAAGATAGCCGAATTAGAGATGGCTTCGGACTCCCGGACTGGGAATCATAAGTCTGCAATGTTACTATGGATAAAGATTGGATAAAACTGAGCAATAGAAGAATATTGACAATAGAAGGTCACAATTTGAAGATAGGATGGCATGCCTACCTATGGGAGAGGAAAAATACAAAACACACAGACTTTCAAAACCATCCAATTAGAGATGCACTATTACAAATTTGGAGGAAGACAAGGAGGAAACATTATCTTAAGATACCAGGGTGGCTATCCACTGTGGAGGCCATGATTTACCCAAATACATTAGATATAAGCAAAATGAGAAGAGATGATCAATTAGTAGATAATCAAGGTAAGTTAAAAACAAACCAGGAACTGAAAGATGAAGGAATAGTTATTGATTGGTGGCCATATTTACAACTACAAACTAGATTTTAAAAAGATATGGAAGAATTTGGCATTGCTAGGACACAACAAATGATAGATAAAATCCTCCTAGGACCCGAAGATAAGTTTATAACCAAAATGTACACTTATCTACTACAAGAGGATAGAGAAGAGGAGGTGGTAAAAGGTAATATGATTGCATGGGCGAGAAACTTTGGGTATAATATTCAATTAAAAGACTGGGAAAAGCTATGGATAAAAAACTACAAGTTAACAATTTCTTACAAGGAAAATATATATAAGATGTTTTATCGCTGGCACCTTGCACCGGCAAGGTTAGCTAAAATATATCCAAATCTGAGCCCGAGATGCTGGAAGTGTAAGCAAGAACAAGGTACCTATTACTACATGTGGTGGTCATGCCCAGAGGCAAGGAAGTATTGGAACAAAATAAGAATATGGTTGCAAGAAATCACAGTCACAAATTGATTGTAAACCAGAAATGTTTCTGCTTGGGATCCTTACAGGAACATGGCCCAAATAAATGCAATATATTATAATTCATACTTTGACCGCAGCTAGAATAGCATTCACACAAACATGGAAATTGGAAAGCAGTCCCCCAGATAATATGGTAATAATGAAAATAATGGATTGTGCAGAGATGGTAAAATTGACATTAGAATTGAAAGATCGTGAAGAAACAGAATACTATATGGTATGAGATCAACTATATGTGGTTAGAAAAGAGGAAAAATAAGTAGGTGTACATTATTAGTACATTACTATCATAAATAAATAGCTATAAATGTGAAAATACATACAATGAAAATGAGATGGAACAATGTATATATGTATATAAATAACCAAATAGTTGGACGTCCTAAGTTTAAGAAATATGAATATGCATATGTTTTTAATGTTGAAAACTCAAGAAACAAATTAAAAAAAATTGTGCTGTTCCAAATTTGTACCAGCTTCCTAGTCTTAATTTATAGCTATTAGTTTTTTCAATATTGACTTGCTAAATTGTATCACTGATGTTACATACTGTAGGACAGGAAGTCATCACATACATTTGTGGATCATATGGTTTAGGAAAACCAACTGGGTTACATGGTAGAGTAATCAAAATAGGAACATAGCATTATGAAGCAGCCTTTGCCACTAGAGAAATAAAATATATCCAAATATATTATTGATTTTCATCTATGTTTTTATGACTAATAATAATAGATTTGTATTAAAATGCATACTTCGGAAGCAAACACAAAAAAATTCATGTGATGGAGATGGTCTCTGAGACTGACAATCTCAAATCATTTTGATAACTCACAATCTTTAAAGCAGACAAGATTACAAACATCTCATCACAGCTATTACTCACAAATCTAGTGGCAAGTGGAAATCAAGGAGCTATCCCAAAATGCAAACTTTATCTTTTGGATGAAATGAAACCTCATCCAGAACTTGGTTCATTGCAGTCCCAGACTAGCTTTTCCATTTCTTTATCAATAGTACCTGAAATTTGTCTAGATTTAATTACAATTTGCTGTTCTTCATGCAGACTACTATCAAGAGTATGAAACACTTATACCTACTCTTTTTAACATTTATATGAAGCCATCAGGACTTAAGGATAGGAAGTTCTCAATGTCTCATTTTAGTAATTTTATGTACATGCTAAACACCATATATGAAAAGGTAGAATCCTGAGAAATGCTACAGATAAATGACAAAATAATACATTTCACTCTGAAAGATCAGCATCACAGCAAAACGGTGCTCCTAAGATCTCTACCTTTACCAGAAAATACAGACTGAATCTTGGCTGACGGCATCAAAAGCTACTGAACAGTCCAAAAGAACTAGTATGGCTGTAGTATCTTACCTAAATATTCAGCATGCAGTTATTTACTGAGCAAAAGTACCATAGATGTACCTAAATGTACCTAAATGGAATTCCAAATGAAATTGGGTTTTCTATTTGTCTTTAACTAAATCTCTACTACTTATTAGCCCATGCAATTCTGTCTGTTCCTTCTCCTTCCACAGGTGAAGATGAAATGAAAGAGGGGATCATCTTTTCAATCTTTGTACTAAAATTTCCAAGTATATGGTTTGCATGCTTTCAATGCCATGAAAGACGACTGTCACATGTTCCAATCTGTAACACATCTATTGTCACAATATCACTTTTCAGAAACGGCTGGATATAATTTCTTCATTGGCATTAGAGGAATTATTGCCAGCACCCAAACATTCATTATAACGCTTAGTATATAAATAGCTTCTATATTTAGAGAAGTTCAGCTATATCATTTACATAATCTCCTATATTGAAATATAATAAATAAGTAAAACTAACCATAAATAAAATATAATTAAGATTCACATGAACTTAACGTTATTACGTTTTTATGAATTTAGTTACACTTTGCAGATCTTATCACACTGATCATTAATAGATCCCAGGAGGTTATCTAAATTTCAAAAAAATACAAATGAGACAGAAATGTATGCTTTGCTGAGGAAAATATTCTGAGGAATATTTATTAATATATATATACATGTATACACACACAGAGGCTGTTTAGGTCTCTCTGATTCAATTATATGGGTATTAAATAATGTAATTTTTGAAAAACCAAGTTGAGAATATGTATTGTTCAAAATGCTGTCCAATTTTCAAAAAACTCTCTTCTTATATCTCTTCTTCAATGTATAAAAATGTATGATTCAATCTAAAAGTATTTCCAGGATGCCCAGAAATCTGAGTAATGGGAAATTCAGCAAGGAGAACTCTTAAATATATTTCTATTCTGGCCAGAAATGTTCTTCAAAATAATAAAACCACAAAAAAGTATGTATTTACAACAAATGTCAACATTCAAGCACAAATCAAATCAAAACGTATGTACGACAAAATGTTCCAATGCCTTTTCTTACTCACCAATTATTTAGAGGAAGTGAGGCCTCCAGAAACAACAAAAATATTGATATTCTACAATAAGTCTGGGCCCTGAAGGTCCCAGAACTTGCACTACAGCTTCTATAATCCTTACCCATTACCATATTGGCTAGAGCTGAAAGTTAAAATTCTAAACATGTGGAAGTCGACACTTTCAACCATCATCTCCAAATAATGCATTCCTGTTTACTCATCTACAAAATATTGATTCTGAGAATGCAACAGTATGACAAAGGCCAGAATACATTTGTACATGTAGTATAAAATATTTGCATATCACTTATAATAGGGGTATCAAACTTGATTTCATTGAGGTCCCCATCAGGGTTGTGCTTGACCTCGGGGGGGGGGGAAGCGTGGCCAGCTCAACTTCATTTGTGCTAGGAGTGACTGTGGTGGCCTGAGTGCTCTGTCAGCGAAAACAGGCTCCCGAGCTCCGTTTTTGACTGCGATGGCTTCCTGCAATCTTGCCAGCGAAAATGGACCTCAGGCGCGCTACCTGCGGCCCTCACAAGCTCCATTTTTGGCCATAACAGGCTCCTGCAACCCTCTGCCAGCAAAAACAGAGCTCAAAGAGCCGCACAGGGTCCTCATGAGCTCCGTTTTCAGCTGTGATGGCTTCCTGCAACCCTCTGCCAGCAAAAAATAAAGCTTAGTTTCTGCCGCAATGGCTTCCTGCAATCCTCTGCCAGTGAAAAAAGAGATCGGGAGGGCCATGCGTAGCCCTCGCAAGCTCCGTTTTCCACTGCAATGGCTTCCTGCAGCCCTCTCCCAGCAAAAAAGGAGCTTGGGTGGCCGCAGACAGTCTTGCCGAGCTCCATTTTCGCTGGCAGAGGCACTGTGGCACGGTCCTTTGTTGTTGCAGGTTGGCCTCTGTGGGCCAGATCTAAGCACCCAATGGGCCAGATCCGGCCCGCAGGCCTTGAATTTGACACCCCTGCTTTTTAACGTGTTTATTTATGATATTCTTGGAACAGGGAATTTAGATAGCTTACTCTAAATTTAATTTCTTTTTTTCTTACATTTTTCTTCCCATCTTTGTGCATGAGGGCAGTCAGGAAAGATTTACAGTAGTAACCAAGAATTTAATCTATTTATGCAGAACTTAATTTGTATTATTATTTTTGAGGCTTCACTGAAATATTTATTCATTTTTTATTTTTCACCTATTCAGGAAACAAAGTCTATCAAAGGGTTTATAGATACTGTCAACAAATACAGTAAAAGTTTGATTTTGTAAACCAAGTAAGGAAGCATAATGTCCATTAAATTAAAATTTATGTAACATACATAAATATTACATATTTCACATAATTTTTACATACAGTAAATTAAAGTGTATGTAAACTGTATCACCAGTGTCCTGGTTGCTTCATCAAACAATGAATAAAATTGCTGTTTGACACAGCAGATGAAATTCATATTTTGTCCACTGCAATAAGTCTGCAAAATTCTGATGTTTTATGCAAAAACACTTACAATTACATTTAAAACCAAAAATAACAACTGTTAGATCCTATCCATAAGCCAGTTAATAGCAATGACCTTGAAGGAGTGGAGAGGAGGAGTCTGGTTGGAAAAAGTTAATGGGATGGTCTCAGCTCATCTTTTTTCTTTACTCTTATCTGGATGTCTGGGTTAGTATTAGCAGGATGAGGTGGAAATGTTACCTTCAACATTTTATTATGTAGCAAAATAAAAACAAACCTAAATTTTGTACCAACTGGGTTTCTATCACTTCTCTATCCACAGATACATAAACTTGGAATCTATTATCCAAAGTGATGTTGCCGAAATATGGTTTGCCCCCATCCCCCCAAATACCAAGCATTACTCAACTGTAAGGAATTAGGGACACATTCTCCATTTCTATCTATATGCAGCTAGTCCTTGATTTACAACTATTCATTTAGCGATAGGTCACAATTGGAAAAAACTGACTTATGACTGGTCCTTGTACTTATGACCATTGTTGCATTCTTCACAGACATACAATCAAAATCTGGGTGCTTTGCAACTGGCATGTATTTACCTATTTTCCTGGAAAAGCTGCTAATAATAAGAGTAAACAACATTAGGCTAAACGAATGTAGTCAGTTTAGGCATTAGGCAGTTTCCTATGTTGTGGGTGTTCATAAAGTGATTGTATTAGTTAATGAATATCTGACAGTTGGGACCTTCATTCTATGTCAGCTATGCAAGCTGTGTTTTTTCAACACAGGGCTCATATCATGAACAAATACATAAATACAACCTTAGAATACCTTGCTAGCTAGCTCCTAATTGTACATTTTCAACTGAAGTGCCACGGTGACAGAGGTGGTCTCTATGGTTGCTAATCTCAAACCATTTCAAGATTTATAGGCTCATGCTATCAGCTTGCATCTGGAAACCCATTAAAGCCAGAACAAAGTATAATGTGTTCCATATGGGAAAAACTGCTAAGTCCAAAAACAGGCATATCCCACGGAAAGTAAATTTTCCAAATGGACACTCTAGAAAATGCACTTTGACAGTGACCTCACTATGGTCACACACAGCTAGCCACTTCAAACCAGAAATGGATAACTGTTTTCATCAAACAAGGTTGATGCCGAGTTACATGCCAATAAATAAAGTAATTTTTAAAAGATGTGTCCTCTCTAAAACTGCATGTATGCACACACACACACACACACACACCTTTCCACATGTTATTTTTCCGAGACATGAAGTAATGAATGCACATGAATAATTTTTCTTTGTGAATGTGCAGGAATTCTGGCAAAAATTATATTCAATTTTACAGTCATTATTATAATTATGAAGCTGCTTACAGTTCTTCAGTAATTTTAATAAGATTTGTTAGACCTGGCTCACATCCTACTTGACTGTTGCCTGTATAAGAGGGTGAGAGACAGGTACCTCAGTCTATATACCAAACGAATGATCCATTGGGAACCCCATATCAAAACATCTTACTTTATATGCAGACAGAATTTGAAAACCACATTTAATACAGTACAGTATTTGAGCAAAATGGTTGGGTTGAGATTGGCATATGTGGGACTGATTGGGGTAGATTGTAGGGGTAATGCTGAAATATAATTTTATCATATTTTATTTATCCATATGTTAATAAATTATTGTATTTTATTCCAATCTCATTTTAAATTATTTTATTCCAATTTCATTTTTAATTGTTTTTATCGGATTTTACTAATAATTTGTGTTAGGAACTCTGCACATTGATATGGCCCATGGGCTAATCAATAAAGTAAACTAAAAAAAGAATAAGATTTGTTATTATCTAAATACGTATGTGAATGAATACAATTTTAGAATTATTTTAATGTGAATCTTTGCACACTGGATGCATTATGGCATTTGGAGCACATATCTTACATACTCAGTCTATGTCACAGGGAATAGCATAACATTTTTTGGGCAGGTATAATTTGCTTGTGTTCCATCAGTATTGCTTAGAAAGACATTAACTTTTTCCTGCGGGATGCCAATACCCATACTTGTAATAACAATATTCTTTTGAAGTGTAAGCATTCCATGAAAGACTTGATACCTCAGATATATTCTGCTACATGTGCAATTAAGTATACACATGTGAAGAATATATGCATATCAAACAGCTAGTATCTTAGAAACTATTATGAAGTAAAAGATGCCAACAACTTTTTAAACAGCTTTATATACCATTTTCATGAGTTTATTGAATACTAGTTTATTTAACTATGTATTGTGGGATATCATTTTATCTGCATAGTTTTAATATTTTAATCACTTTTCTATTTATCTTTTTATTATCTGTAAGCCTCCCAGAGTTGTCTTAGAGGGGAAGATGGGCACATAAATGGGACATAAATATTTAATTTCTCTCCCACTCCCTCTCCCTCCCTCTCTCTTTTGTTGTTGCCTGTAAATCTTCCCAATGTGATACTGGGGAATGGGAATGCTAGTTTCTTTCTTTTCTTTCTTTCATCCTTAACTATGAAGAAGACTCCCCTAGGCACATATTTATTTATTTATTTATTTATTTATTCACTCCAGAAGTGATTCAGTCAAAGGGAAATCTTCACCGGCTTCTTCTTCTTCTACAAGTAGTAGTACATAACTGCCTTCAGGCATGGTGAAAATACACTCACGTCTTGAGAGGCCTCCATGGCCAAATAATGCCATTGTCTCAAGACTGAGGTCTTCTTACCAAAACCTATTGTGAGAAATACAGATCACTCTTTCTATCAGCTATGATTTTATATTGGATCATTATGGGAGTGTGGATTTGATTAAGAAAGTCTCCTTAAATCCTTTTGTTGATTTAGTTTCAGACAATTGGTTTGCTGATGGACAAATATCTCTTCCAATATCAAAAGACTCACGTTCAAGGATAAGACTTAATGTCCCCACCTGTTCACCCAGTAAAGTCTGATTGGGGGAGATACGCCTAAGATATGGGTAACTAGTGTCAGTTAAGTCGAAAAGTAGGAGGCCTCAATTTTGTATGCAAAATTGCCATCCTACCCTTTTCCCCAAATTTGGGTCGAAAAGATCCGCAGAGGAACTGTGCAGCCAGGCAGGCCACCCAAGCTGCAAAGGGTGGGGACTGCTGCCATAGATCTTTTTCTAACACTACATATCTTAGTTATAAGTTATAGGAGTGCTACATTTAAAGACTGACTAGAAACGTAGTACTCTGTGACAGCATTTTATAGTAACCTGAACTTGGTCTTACGAATTTCATATGCGAATTTTATATTATCTTTATTCTAACAGTTCATCCCATTCCAAGGGGCTAGTATTATATTAAATTGTGGTTGTAAGTTGAGGTTGAAGTTGAGGACTAAATCAAATTAGTTATTCCAGAATGACAAAGTATCTGGAAGATAATCAGACCCTGAAACCATACTTCTAGTTGGTTTCTAGACAAGTTCCAATATCCAACATACAGTTTAATTCCTGTATGTTGGACATCCTATTTCTTTTCAATTTTACAGGTTATAACATTCATACATAACTGTACAGGATCCAGCATATGCCTGTAAATTACAATTAAAAAGATGAAAAACTTTTACAAATTAGGAAAATAAAAGAATAAAAAGACAAATAGAATTTGCATAAAAGAAAACAATAGAATAAATAGAGAGAGAAAAATATATACCAAAGAAAAAGAAAACAGAGATATATAAAGAAATGATTTTCCCTTTCATAACAGTATATAAACAATTTTAGTCAGGGCTTTTTTTCTCAGAGAAAAGGTGGTGGAACTCACCTCCCTCCCCTGGCCACGCCCCCCCCCAAACCTGGCC
>JANHFT010010083.1:113541-125543 GCA_032467955.1 Pseudoxenodon macrops | reverse complement strand
CCCAACAATGTAGCGGACATCTCTGTAAAGGAAACTGGGAACAAAGGGGGTGGGACAAAGAAGAAAAGGGGAGAACCCCCACCACCCGTCGAACGAACAATTAACTGGAACAAGAACAGCCACCCCAACAACAATAGAACACACCAGGCCGGCAACTAGGGAGGGCCTGGATGCTGTATCCACCAATATGAGAAGGAGTGTATCAGGTAGGACCAACACCCCTTCTCCATCTAGGTGGATACAGCATCCAGCATCGGGACATGCCAAAGAATGTAGTCTTATCAAACTACACCTGGGGTGGTGGTGGAGAGAAACTCGATCGAAAGCCCATGCCTCACAGTGTCCAACACCCACCTATCAGACGATGTGGACTCCCACTGGTGGAAGAAATGGGCCAGGCGTCCACCAATTGGGAGGGATGACTCCCTCTTAATGATATCGACGGAAAGGGCGGCCCCTCCCGGCCTGGAAGTTCTTCCTAGGGGGGAACTTCTGATTCGGTCTGAAGGGCCTATCCTGCCTGGGTGTCTGTCTGGGGGGAAAAGCACGGTGTGCTCTGGGGGGCCCATAACCCCCGTCCGAAGCCCGAAAGGGCCGAGACCTACGCTGGTTCCCAGGACGGAAGGGCGTGCGTCTGGTCATGGGAGGAAGATACTTCTTCTTGTCCCGTGTTTCCGAGAGGAGGGGATCCAGGGTGGATCCGAACAGAAGAGAGCCGGAATAGGGAGAGCTAGCCAGGCGCCACTTGTGGCGGGCGTCTGCCTGCCAGTGGCGTAGCCAGAGCAGCCTCCTGGAGGCGACAGAGGAACCTATGGCCTTGGAAGCAAACCTAGCCGCGTTGAGGGTGGCATCAGCGGAGAATTCCAGGGCGGCGGCTAACTTAACCATGTCCTGGTGAGCCCGGACGTTTGAGACTGGAATTCTTTCTTGAAGCTGGCGCAGCCACATGATGGACGCTCTGTTGAAAAAGGAGGCCGTGGTAGCCGCCTTAACTGCCCAGGCCGATGACTGGTGACCCCTCACTAGAGACTGCTCTGCCTTCTTATCTTCCGGACGCAAGGCTTCCTCAGGAGGACCCGTAACCGGAGTGGGAGAAGCGAGGGTAAGGATAGGAAGGTCAACAGCAGGAACCTGGAGAGAGGTAGATATCTCAGGCCCAATATTATAGAATCGCTTGTCTAGAGTTCCAGGAACCGGTCCCGAAGCGGGAGAAATCCACTGTTTGTTGATAACCTCTAGAAACATTTTTGGGCCAGGTACAACCTCAGTCTCCACCTCAGGGAGAGAAAACAGTGAATTAGAGGAACCAGGGGTTGCCGCTGGAGATGTAGCAGCCGCCCCCCCAGCTGAGGCCGGAATAGAGAGGCCTGTGATGACCGCTGCCTTGGTCAATAACGATTTGAACAGGTGAGGACGGAAAAGACCCTGAACGAGCTGTTGGTTAGAACCATCATCCTCGTCCTCTGACATTTCAATTTCGGGGCTAATGTCCTCATCCTGATCAGATAACTGGTCAGAGGAAGCAGGGTCAGTCACCTCATCTGCAGGGGCGAAAGGAGGCCTTTGTGCCTCCCTGGAAAGAGGAGCTGCCCGGATGGTGGCAGAGCTTCCAGCTGCCTGCCTCTGTTGCAGGCCTGCGGCAATGCCACGTTCCACAGCAGCCGCTATGATCCTTTCAAAGTCAGGCAACATGAGATTAGGGGTTTGTTCAGGCATCCCCCCCCCTATGGGCCTGGAAGGTGGAATGGAGGGTGGAAGGCTGCAGGAAACTGCCTGCTCTGGGGCAGGAGGAGGAGGAGGAAGACTGGAGGCAAGGCCAAAAAGTTTCTCCACTTGGAAAGCTGGAGCATTGCTAGGTCTATCAGGGGACCAGGAGGGAGCAGGCCCAAACACCTGAGTTAATGGGTGAGAGGGAGCCTCAGAATCCCCTGCCCTGGAAGAAGCCTCCCTCCTGGCCTTGTCCTTCTGGGCCTTCTGGAAGGCCTTGTCCATGGCCTTCTGCCTCTGCTTGGCTCTATAATCAGAGGTCTTAGAGGCCTTCTTTGTGGCCTTGTCCTGCTTCTGGCCTGCCTGGGTGCCAGAAGGCCCAGCCTCAGGCCTGGATTCAGGGGAGGCCTCCATGGGTAAGGGGGCTTGATCGGCCATAGGCCCAACCCAGGAAATCACCGACCCCAAAATTTCAGAGATTCCTATCTCTGACCACGTGGTCTAAGGAATCTCCCCGTTTAATGGCCTAGGAAGGGAATCCGGAAAAAACTCACCCTTCCTGCGGGAGGCCTGGCGAGGCTCTGCAATATCAGTAGGGAAAAACCCCTGCGAAGAGGGTAGGCCTGGAAATCCTCTGGCCTCAGGCGTTCCCTCGCAGAGCCTTCGTAGCCCAAAAACAAAATGACCCCCAGGAGAAAAAATTATAGCAAGGGGAGAGGAAGAAGCTCTGCCACGCGGCCCAAGGGCAGGCTTCCACGCCGCAATCGGCCTTCGGCTGGACTAGCCAACGCCGGAATAGGGAGGCTTTAGATGGCTGCGGCCTTCGGCGGGAGAAGAAAAGCCTCTGCCTCGCCGGAACCCAGGGTCGGATAAACAGAAAAAATCTCGGCGATTCGCCACTAAGCGGATCGCCGGTAACTCACCACCGCAGCCAGGCCGTCCCACGCGCTCCTCTTGATCGTCAGCGAACGGCCGAGAGCGCCGCCGCCGGAATCGCGCAGGCGCAAGGCCGGGAGAGCCGCCAGTCAGCTGTAGCCGACGCGCTCGTTCCCGCCTTGCCGCGAAAGGAAAAAAATTCAAAAGTAAAAACCAAGCCGAATTGAAAAAAAAAAAAAAATTCGGAAAAAATTCTAATAAATTCTAAAAAATTAATTCTCTGCTAGCTGGATACAGCCAAGCATGGGAGAGCTAACAAACACGTCTGTCCAATGGCAGACCGAGTCGAAAAAGCGGGAAATAGAGGAAGAGGAGTGGCTTTTATAATCTTGCAGACTCGGTCCTATTGGATAGCAGACGGAGCAATCCCGATGCTGGATGCTGTATCCACCTAGATGGAGAATGCCTCGATCATACATACAACTATTGTCCCAGCTGGCTATGCGTGTCTTTTGCAATGTGGCACACGGGGAAGAAATATAAATAAAGAATATAAATAAAGAAATGGAGATAAAAGTGAATGACAAACCCAGATGCGATGCTGTGAAAGGGGAGAGGGGTAAGGGGGGGGAAATAGAAAAAAGATTGAATTTGTTTTTAGTAGCAGACAAACACATGAAGATATAAGAATGTGTTAATTATATTTGTATAGAATAAAATTAAAAAATGAGAGGTTGTTTAAAGAGAAAAATCAGGGTTGCTGGAATGCCATCCCAGATAGAGAAAAAGTGCAGCAAAGAAGGGTGGAAAGAAGAGGAAAGAGAGGAAGTAGGAGGAAAGAAAGGAGAAGGGGAAGAAGAGGGGGGAAAGAGATAGGAGAGAGAGCAAGAGGGGAGATAGAGAAGAGGACTGGGAGAGAGGGAAGTAGGCAAGGGAGGAGAGGAAGGAGAGGAAAGGAAGAAGCGAAGAAAGAAAGGAAGGGCTGTGAGAAGTAGAAGTGGAGGGTGGCAAAGAGCAATCTTGAACTAATAAAGGAATAAGATGAAATAGAATATATGTATAAAAGTTTTTAAAATGTGAAGATGAAGAATGTGATGATATATGTGTGAATGTTTATATGAGAAATAAAATTTTACAAATTTCAAAAAAACAAACAAAGCTAGTGGAGGTGATGATATTCCAGCTAAGTTATTTAAAATCCTAAAAGATGATGCTGTTAAAAGTGCTGCACTCAATAAGCCAGCAAATTTGGAAAACTCAACAGTGGCCATAGGTTCCAATCCCAAAGAAGGGAAATGCCAAAGAATATTCAAACTATTGTATGATTTCGTTCATTTCACATGCTAGCAAGATTATGCTCAAAATCCTACAAGCTAGGCTTCAGCAGTATGGGAACCAAAAATTATCAGAAGTATAAAGCTGGATTTCGAATAGGCAGAGAAACCAGAGATCAAACTGCCAACATTTGCTGGATTATGGAGTAATAGCTTTCTATTCTATTCTATTCTATTCTATTCTGCCCCATGGTTCTTGAAAGCACTCTCTGAGCAACTTACAGTGTCAGTGTATTACCTTCAACAATCTGCGTTCTAATTTTATTGACCTCAGAAGGATGGAAGGCTGAGTCAATCTCAGATTGTGGGCAGAGTTTGCCTGCAACACTGCATTCTAACCACTATACCACTAAGGCTCTTTGGGAAAACTTCCACAAAAACATCTACTTCAGCTTCATTGAGTATGTTAAAGCCTTTTATTTGTGTTGCGTACAACAAACTATGGCAAGATTTAAAGAGATGGGGGCCCCAGACCACCTTACCTGTCTCCTGTAAAACCTACACGTGGGTCAAAAAATAAGAGTTAGAACCGTACATGTAACTCATTGCTTCAAAATAGGGAAGAAATACAACAACATTGTCACCCTGCTTATTTATATACAGAGTACTCATGTGAAATGCCAGGGTGGATGAATGATAAACTGGAATTTAGATTGCTGGGAGAAATGTCAACAACCTCAGATATGCAGACAATATGGCAGAAATGGCAGAAAAGGAACTAATGAAGAGGAACTAATATGACTTTTGATGAGGGTGAAAGAGGAGAGTGCAAAAGTTGTCTTGAAACTCAACATTAAAAATTAAGATCACGGCATCTAGGTCCATCATTTCCTGGCAAATAGAAATGGAAGGCGTGACAGATTTTATTTTCTTGGGCTCCAAGATCACTGCAGATATTGACTGCGCCTATGAAATTAAAAGAAGCTTGCTCCATGGGAGGAAACCTAAAAGTATATTAAAAAGCAGAGGCGTCACTTTACTGACAAAGGTCCGTATAGTCAAAGCTATGGTTTTCCCAGTAGTAATGTATGGCTGTGAGAACTGGGCCATAAGGGTGGCTGAGCACTAAAGAATTGATGCTTTTGAATTGTGCTGGAGAAGATTCTTGAAACTCTCTTGGACTGCCATGAGATCAAATTAATCCTAAAGAAATCTGTGCTTTGGAAGGACAGATACTGAAGCTGGAGCTCAAATACTTTGGCTACTTAATGAGACTGAAGGCGAAAGGAAAAGGGGACAGAAGAAGGTGAGATGGTTAGATAGTTGTCATCAACACAATGAACATAAATTTGGGCAAACTCCAGAAACAATGGAGGACAGGAGAGCCTGGCCATGTGGCATGCAGATTGGATGCATTTTAGCAACCGAACAACAAACCACAACACTTTAATTATTCTAATACTTTTAATCTCAGCCTGGCTTAAAAGACAATCAGAATTTAATAGTAACTCTTTTTCTTCTACATTTTTTTTCAGATTTATATATTTCCTCCTCTCCCCCAAAGCAGAAGAAAATCCCATGTGAAATTCTCATGAATAGGATATGGTATTTATGTATTGTAAATGCAAGAGAGCTGATATGTTACATTAATTCCTTCTGGTATTCAGTCCAAGACCAGACTCATCTTTTTTCCATCAAGATCAGCTTGATTTTTTTAAAAATTATTATAAAAAAAAAGAAGCTTGATTTTACCTATTAGGGGCAATACATAATCTGAGCCAAAGTTATTCTCTTTTTTCTTTTTTACTCATTTGTACTTTTCCTTCTTAAGGAAAGATAGATTTCTGGTTTATTTGTCATTATCATTTAAGATATTGTGAAAAAGAATTTGTATTATGATGTGTAAAATTTTATATGTGGAAATGAAATGTGAAAATCAATTTTATGGAAAATAAAAAACTTATTATAAAAAAAAAAGATTTCTGGTTTATGCCAGAAGATTAAACTGATTGCCAGTAAAAACACTTCGATATTAAGTCAACGATTTCAAGTTGTCCACATGTTCCAAAGCTTTTTCAATTTAATTCCTATGGAGGTCTGAGAATCGGAGAAACCAAAATGAAAGTTCATTAGACTAAAAGTCTAATACAAATCATCCTGGCCAGTTTTTTAAAAAGTTGCCTTAACCCATAGATTATTAATTTTCCTGTAATATGGAAGATTGACACATTCTTCTACATACATACAGAAAATTTGGGGTTGTTTAGGCAAAGATGAGAAAAGCTGCTCCTTCAAGGAGTTTATGGCATTTTTCTGCTATTGCCTAATTATACAACTCTGATACATAAGAAACTCCTTTTAAAATGTCTTTGTTTTGTTTTGAAAGCAACTTGTCAAGCAGCATGGGACAGGAAAGGCTTGTGATTTGTGTTAACAAGCAGCAAGTTTAACTCATTAGATTTTCTTTCAATTATGGCATTGATGTTCATGTTAATAATTTAGAGAGTATGCTGGATGTATAGAAGAAACCGAAGCAAAATTTAACCAAAGAAACCCCTTGCCTCTTCTGGATTATGATCCAATATATTATAAAGAATCTATAGAGCTATAAACAGGGATAATTTAATTGCCTCATCCAGTGGTTAGTAAACACTTTTAAAAGTCCAGAAAATTCCACAAACTAGAAAAGAGAAATATATTTTAATAATTGTTGTTTTCCTAGAACTGTAAATACTAGTTTAAAACTTGATTCAGACTGTTTTGTTTTCAACCAATGCATTGTTTTCACAATTATCCCTACTAAAATTATATGAGTGAAACTTAAAAATGCTTACCTTGGTTAGAACTTTTTGATTATTTTCAATATGTTTCTACTTTGTTCTATTTCTGACCAGCTGATTCAAAGGACTGGTTTGTTTTTGTTGCTGCATGTACTACATATTTCATTGCAGTCAATGGCAGAGCAGTTACAAATATCTGAGTAAGGGCTTCCTCTCTCGCTGTAGTTGCTGACTGTTTGAGCATTAACAGAAAAAAATGGCTCTAAGCCAGTTGGCAAAAACAAGAAAAATAGTGCAGAACGATAATATAAGCAACTAAAGAGCCAGAAAACGCAGGCATACAGAGACACACTACTCTCTTTCGCCTCTCTTTCTCTAGCTGAGTAAGGTTTATTTGTTTATTAAATTTCTATGCCACCATCCATCTGCCTAGCTAGCAGTTTGAAAGCATGCAAATATGAGTGGATAAATAGGTACTACTTCAATGGGAAGAAAAAGTGCTCTGCAATGTTATGTTGGCCATATGGTTGCAGAAATGTCTTCAGACAGCACTGGATCATGGCCTCAAAATGGAGTTAAGCATCACCCTCTATAGTCAGCAAGGAGTAACAGAGTAAAATCCACAAGGATACCTTTTCTTTCCTTTCTTCCATCTTACCAATACAACAATTCTGAGTGGCTTACAATATAATACAATATTATATTATATTATATTGTATTATATTATAATATACAATATTATATTACAATATAATACATATCATAAAAGTTAAAAGGTTGTCTTTTATAGGTACCCTATACATTTCTATGCTAATTACTGCTGGGTGAAGAAAGAAAAGTATAATTATGTAGGAATACAAGAATCAATAGCATTTGGCTATCTATACTTTTTGGGTGCAATACCTATGAAGGATGTATTTCAATTCTGTTGAAAGAAGTCTCTGTGTGTGTGTGTGAGAGAGAGAGAGAGAGAGAGAGTCAGAGACAGAAACAGAGACTCAGTGATACCAAATAATTTATGAAACATAGGCTCATTATAAGTTTTTTTTACCTAAATAGGCCTTTAGTAGTTGATACAAGTATGTACTCATTTCTAAATATGCAGAACCATATGGAGTATAATATAATTTGTTCCTTTCATCAAAAAACATCAGTCAGAATGATTTTTCCTTAAAGTAAATATTTGCTTCTAATTAGTAATGGAAAAAATACCTTAATTAAAAGGCAACTGGCTATCTTACAAACTGTTACTTTTTGGGTACAATGACTATGAAGGAGATGATCCAGGCATAGCTTAGGTATTTCCCAGTTGCTAGGAGACAGGAATAAATTTTATAAGGTATCATTCATTATTAATGTAAGAAATGTGGCAAGGCATTTAAATGCCTCTTTTAAGCAGGAGAATAATTAATACAATAGTAAGAAAAATGCTTGTCTTTTTTAAAGTGAAAAATAGATGTAGATTTTTGAACCAATTTAGGCCTACCAAAGGCACAGACCTTATCATGCCAGATTACTGCATCATATGAGGGCAACAGTGTTATATATCACCTTACAAGTGGTTGCTTTAAAAGTTAACTGTTTTACATCCTTTTTATAAGATGTTCTCCTTCTGAAGGTAAAGTTCACAGTAAACCTGTCTGTCTCCTTCTGATATGCATTTTCTGAAATAACCACCACCCCATCAGAAACAGACTAAAGTATTAACAGATGTGTTTTTAAAGGCCTAGCTACGTCCTCTGAAAGTAAAAAAACTTCCACATGGATTGTGTCCTGCATGGATGGCAAAACGGATTTCAACTTTTAAAGTCAATATAAAATGTTGCTCTGCTTTTCTTTTGTGCACTTTTCCCCACTAAAATAATATACAAGTTATGGTACTTATCCCTGGGAAATGCTTCTCTCTTTATCTCTAGTGACCTTAAGTCAGTGTCAAAGGTTTGTGAATGAGTTTCAGATTGAGTCAGTGGCACCTCCCATCATTAGCTGTCTACATTGTTTATAACCACTAGAATACTTTTGGTCAACCACGATAAAACAAACATTCCTTTCTAAGCGTTTTCTGCTTTTCTTTGACAGCATATAACTAGTTCAAACAAATGCTGAAAAATACAACAGCATTTGCCTGCTGCTATAAAGTTGACCTTTACATTAATTTATGTCCATGAGCTTGCTTTCAATCATGACACCTGGTTTTTATATGTGTATATATGCTACATGTATCTAGAGCTGTGCTTAATCTGCAGAAAAGGTCTTATCTGTGGATTTTTTTTTGGGGGGGAGAGGTAGAGGAAGTTTTGTTTTGCCTGTAAGCAGCCACCATGAGCCCAGAAAATTCAGTTATTTTCTGGCAATGACAAATTTCTCAGTATGAACAAATGAAACTGGGCTGAGACTTCCAAGTAAAACCTAGTAAATGTTATTCCTTATCAGGTAAATGAACCTGATAAATTCCATCATCATTAGAAACAAACCTTTCTCCCTCTCCATTTTAAAAAGTGAAAATAATTATGTTGCCTACAATAACCTTAAAACTCTGTCATCCCCTTATAAACTGTTACACATACCTAGGAAACTTGATCACTACCTACCACCTAATTTTACTGTTCTAATATGTATTTATATTACATTACATTATATTATATACATTACACACTACACTGCACCATACCACACCACATTACATTCTTATATACTGGTACTGTTATAGAGAAGATAGTGAGCATTTACTTTTATATATTTTATTCCTCCTTCCAGCTAAAAACTATCTCCAACCTATACATTCAAGACTCTGAGTTGTTATTTCTGACAAGCAAGAATACATATTTAGTTAGTCATGTTCCTGACAACTCAAAGTTTATCAGCTTGGTCTTCACACATGCCCTTGTAAACGCCAACTAGGAGAGTCAAAAAAGTATTTTCTGGCTCAGACTATTTCCAGCAGAGTGCAGTGATACACTGCAGAGTTTAACTCCAATGTTAGAAAGCAAAATAAAACAGCTATTACAGGAAGGGGAAAATGAAGAAGAGAGAAAAAAGCAAGAGCATCCAAGCTGCCAACCTTACTGAGATTTTTACTGATAAATATTTTTAACAAAAAACAGTGTGAAAAGAACAAAAGCTGAAATGTGAAGCTATCTTGCAGTTTTGGGGGAAGTATTCTTAAAACATTTACATTCATGCTTAGCTTTCTTTGGCTTAATTGTGTAGAAAAAATACACACAATCACATTTTTATATTAATAGTCATTTAATTACCACTACCATTGTTTTTGCAATGGAAAACCATTTTTCAAAAGAATTCTGTACTCAGATGAAGGTTCTAATCTCAATCTGATATGCTAAAGGATGTCAATAGGCAAGAGCAGTTTATTCACTAAAAAAATCAAACAGAGATGGAATACTAAAAGCTATTGCCTCTTCAGCACAACCTCTAAAAACTAAAAGATGAAGTCAGAGCAACATTACCGAGTCAGAAGGCTAGAAATATGGCAAACAACAAAAAAAGAAGATTCTAAACAAGCTAGCAAATCTGAAGAATATCACAGAGTTCAAAACATTTAAAAGGTACAGTTTATGTACCTACTTATTTATTTTATTTGCCGCCCATCTCATCACAAAATGACCAAAAAAGGAGACTTCAGAGAATGTACAAACTACTGCACAATATCCTTAATTACACATGCTAGCAAAATAATGCTAAGAATAAGTCTACATAGATTAGAGCCCTATATGTAAAGAAAAATTCCAGATATTCAAAATGATTTCAGAGAATGGTAAGGAACGATGTTGATGCCTGATGGATATTGAGAAAGCCTAAGAATATCCAGACGTCAATACAGGTCCTCAACTTATGACCACAATTGAACCCAAAATTTATGTTGATAAGTGAGACAGTTAAGTGGATTTTGCCCCATTTTATGATATTTCTTGCCATAGTTGTTAAGTGAATTACTGCCATTGTTAAGTTAGTAACACAGTTGTAAAGTAAATCTGGCTTCCCATTGACTTTGCTTGCCAAGAGGTCACAAAAGGGGATCATGTGATACCAGGACACATCATAAATATGTACCAGTTGCCAAGCATCCAAATTTTGACCACATGACCATGGAATGCTGCAATGATCATAAATATGAAAAATGGTTGTAAGTGATTTTTTTCAGTGCAGATGTAACTTTGAACAGTCACTAAATGAATGATTGTAAATAGAAGACTACCTGTATGTCCTTCATCGATTATAGAAATTGATTGTGTTGGTTGTGCTTGAAATGTACTTAAGAAAATGGGAACTTCAAAACAACTCAGGAACCCACAATCCAAATAGAACGTGGTAAAACACCCTGGATCAAAGTTGGTAAAGGTGTGATATAAGAGTGCTCTCTCCTTATATCCTATATGATGACTATATATTGAAGGATGCAGAATTTGAAAAAGATTACTATCAATAACTTGTGCTGTGTTGATGTAGTACTATGAAAACCAAAAAATGCAAATGATCTGGAGGGTCTTATAACAAAAGTCAAGGAACACAGTTAAATATGGGTCTTCAATTAAATATAAAGAAGATCAAACTAATGTGCTAATTTATTCTTATGTTCAGCAACCCACCTTTGAACTGACAATGAAGATATTGAAATGATAAATAGTTTACCCTTTTAGGATTGTATAATAAAAGTAAAGGAATCAGAAGTTAAGAAATACACTGCAGATTAGTACTTGGTAGGTGCTAATGAAGGCCTTGGAAAGGATGGTGATATTTTTATACTTAGAAAGATCAGAATCATGTAGGCAATAGTTTTACTTGTATACTGCATAGAAGTGAAATTTGAACTTGAAACAAGCATGACAGAAAGAATATTGACATTTTTGAGAAACATCCCCTTATCCAGGATTCTCAAATAGCCAAGAAAGAAAACTAGTGATTCATTGAGTGGAGGTGGGGGTGGAGAATCACTCAAAGCTTAAGTGTTCAGGTTCAAATTATCATATTTTGAGCACATTATATGATGATCCATGCCCTTGTGAAGTCAATATTCCTGGGTTAAATCGAAGGAAAGAGAAAATTACAAGAACGGGCAGGAAGGTGGACAGAAAGTGGATGGACCTAACTGGTGGTGGCAATCAATGCACCACTGGAAGACCTGAATGGGGAAAGATCATTCTTGAGGAGGTCTGTCTATAGCAGTGATGGCGAACCTATGGCACATGTGCCACAGGTGGTATGCGGAGCTGGGCCTTCTGGGCCTCCGGGGGTGGGTGGGGAAGGCCTGTTTTTTGCTCTCCCCAGGCTCCAGAGCCTTTCTAAGTTTTCTATGTGAAAATGGCCTTCCCCACCCCCACCCCTACCCCCCAGTGACAGGCCATTT
>JANHFT010010083.1:75804-92237 GCA_032467955.1 Pseudoxenodon macrops | reverse complement strand
TATGGAATGTTGTGTGCTTTTGCAATTCTGCTTAGGCAGGGGGTTGGACTAGATGGCCTTCCAACTCTGCAAATCTGATAAATCTGTTAAAACTGTTAAATGTGTTAAATCTGTTGCTGGTGCCATTTTGTGTACTTTTACATGGTATGTGAGTCAGTTGTGTTGTTTTGTGTTTTGTGTGTGTGTAAAGTGCAAACGTTTTTTTTCCAGCTCTTTGTGGCCCTGTGAGGTTCATGCTTGTGGCAGGGGCCATTTTTTGTGCTTTTGCAATTCTGCTTAGGTGGGATTGGACTAGATGGCCTCCCAAGGTCCCTCCTTCCAACTCTGCAACTCTGTTAAAACTGCTAAAACTGTTAAATCTGTTGCTGGTGCCATTTTTTGTGCTTTTGCATGGTGTAAGTTTGAAAAACGGCCATAAGTCACTTTTTTCAGTGCACTTTTTTTCAATTGTGAACAGTCATGAAATTAATTGTTCTACGTCAAGGATTATCTGTATCAAAAATTCCTTTTTCATTTCAAATGTATTACAGCTAGACTATCAACACTTCTTTAGTCATATTCAATGTTTCTCTCAAATTTAGAAGCATAGCTTCATTAATCTTTTTTCAGGTACTAAGATTTATGTCTTCTTTGGCGGTTTAGTCATACAGTAATCATGATTTATAGTATACCTGCATAATCAATTCACTGTATTTTCTGTTCTTTTAACATATTCTGTTCTGTTAAGGTGAGTTGCATCCTCAAATATGGGTGAACTAGATGAAGCCTGATTTCACTCAATATGTAAAATAGTTTCTCATTAACAGCAGAAAGGCAAAGAGGAAAACATTCTTAATTAGATATACTGTTTACCTACCGTATTTTTTCGGACTATAAGACGCACCGGTGTATAAGACGCACCAAGATTTCAAAGAGGTAAGTAAGTAAAAAAGTTTTTGTCCTCCCCGGCCCCAGGAGCACTCTGCAGGCCACCCAAACCCTCTCTGCACCCTGTTTTTTGCAAAACCGGGCCCGTTTTTTAACCTGTTTTTGCAAAAAACAGGGTGTGCAGAGGGTTTGGGAAGCCTGCAGAATGTTTCTGTGGGCTGAGGGAAGGCAAAAACAACCCTTTTTTGCAAAAAACGAGCCATTTTTCACCAAAACGGGGGAGTTTTTGCCTTCTCCCAGCCCACAGAAACACTCTGCAAGCCTCCCAAATCCTCTATACACCCCATTTTTTGCAAAAATGTGGCTGTTTTTCACCCGTTTTTGCAAACAACGGAGCGTGCAGAGGCCATGGGAAGCCTGCAGACTGCTTCTGTGGGCTGGGGGAAGGCAAAAACAATAGTTTTTGAGAAAAACGGGTCCATTTTTCGCAAAAATGGGATGCAGGGGTGGGGCTTCAAGAGGCCAAAATTGCTGTATTCGGTGTATAAAGACGCACCAACATTTCCAGCCTCTTTTACGGGGAAAAAAGGTGTGTCTTATACTCAGAAAAATACTGTATGTTTTTCTTTTGGAAGCAACCAAGATGTGATTGATGTTCTTTTAAACCATTCATAATTCTATAAAGATTTAGTCTAAATCAGGGGTATCAAACGTGCAGCGTCGCAGCATCACATGATGTATCAGGACTTTTTCCCCTTCACTAAATCAGGCGGGATGGGGCCAGCACGCAACGCATCCAGCCCGTGGGCCACAAGTTTGACACCCCTAAATAATAGTTGAGGTAATCACCTGAGGAAAATGACTGCCATCATTTATACAGAATACTAAAAATGACATGATTCCAGAGTCTGCAATCATCATCTATCAGTAACCTATACTATAACATTTAGAAGAATAATGTATTTACCATTTACCACCAGGTTTGCCACTTTTAATCCTCTATTACTCTCTAGTCAGTTGGCAGACCACATGAAAATATTTTGCATGAGTCAGTTCCACTGACATCTAGCGTCAAGCTTCAGAATCATGGTAAGAAGTATACTGTATTTTGTCTATTTAAAAAAATCTGCCTTTTACTCATAAGCCTATACCTAAGTTACTAAGAAAAGAGTAGCACAATAGCACTACCAAAAGACGACCAGTCACAGTCAAACTGGAACAGAGCAAATGCTGCCTGCATGGTTTTATACAAATCAGCACATACTAAAGAAATCAAACCACTGCTTTAGCAGACATGGGTTGCTTTGCTTTATAAGATTACATTTGATTGTTTTTATAACTATCACCAGTATGTGAATATGGTTATGAACTAGGCCAATGTAATCCTATTTCTTGTTTTATTATGTTCCAAACTCTATGGCCCTGCCATTTTCTATTTACCAATATGGTCATAGCTATAGTATGATGTCATTTTAAAGGCATACTCAAGATTAAGTATTGTTTAGTAAGTAACAGAGGAAGAGTTAGTATCTGCATAGGACTTCGAGAATTAACCTGCCATAAGCCATAAATTACAGGTATTTTGGAAGTAAAAAAAACATGCTAACTAAAGCAGCTCTAGAAGTGTTTTACTATTGGGAGGGGAGGGAGAAATCACTGTTCTAAATTTAAAAAAAAAGGCTGGAGTAGCTAAAACCTTGCATCTTTCTTCACTCTATGTTTGCAAATTTGACCACAAAGGAGAAGATTGGTTTCTTTTCCTGGCCCAAGTATTAATAAATGACAGTCTACATATGATCTATGCTTTCAAATTAGGTTTCTTCCTCAGTGTCTGGATAATAGTGTCTGAAGAATGGAAAAGACAATGCTGATGATATTTACACAGTTTAGGTTGTTTGTTTTAATTGACTGGTGATTAAAAGGCATATACACATTTCCATTGTCTCATTTTTTTCTCAAAACAGATTTATTTTTTTTATAGTTAATAAGCAACTTATTTTCTAACAAACTACAATTTAAGCTGGATTTATATTTTAAAAAATAGGATGAATTTGTCATTTCATCTACCATGTTTCCCAAAAAATAAGATCCTATCTTATATTTTTTGAACCCCGAAATAAGCGCTTGGCCTTATTTTCGAGGAGGACTTATTATTTTGGGGAGTGTGGTGCAAGACGTGGCTCATCTTGCTATCTTACCTGATTTCCAGCTCTGTCCCCCTAAGCCTAACCAGAGGAAATGGCGGGGACTGGCTGCGTATACATTTTAGTATTTTTGGGGAGGGCTTATTTTTGGGGGAAACAGGGTAACATGTACTTAAGTCCCATTAATATAATAAGAACTCGCTTCCAAAAAACAATCTGTAAAACAATACCCCAAATGTATATATTCATTCTTTAAAAAACCAAACCAACTGTATTTTATCAAATATAAACAAGGAATATGAACTATAAATCTAAAAATCTGGACTATGACCCATAAAATATCTATCCTTGTTTTAAAAGCTATTAATTTTCCTCAAATATTTAAAAAATCCATTTTCAAACAGCAACGTAAGAATTTGTTCAATGACAGAAACATCTGAATTAGAACACTGCTATCCTACTTCCTATCTTTCTTTTTTTTACCTCTTATTAGATTCCTTCATGAACTTAAGACTTTAAAATAGCTAATACTGCTGCTGTTGTTTTAGAAGGGTCTGTTAATTATACATTCATTTAGTTGTGGGTTTTATATTACAGTTTTTATGGGCTATTCCCTGGAATTTGAGCAGCAGACATGAAACAAGCTACTCATTAGATCCTGCAGCATTTTTATGTATTGTCAAGTTTCACACTACTAATTTCCTAACAAGCTCAATTTGTTTTAAATGCCTCCCAGGCCCGATTTCTAAATCTACCAGAAGCTGTGTAAGCTTTTTAAAAATGCAGTAATATACATCATTGAGCATTCCAGGACATTCCCAATAGATTTAATGGAATTTTCTCTAAAATATAACAAAGATCCACATCACTCACACATATATATCATATAGACAAGGAGAGAGAGATTTTTAATTATGAAGTGTAAGAGTTCACAGGCGAAAATCTTATCAATTAATCATGAGCTTCTTTATTATTTATAAATATTTATTTATTATTAGCCTGTCTGAATTCTAAAAGTATACATTTATCTTATAATACATTTCAATTACTTTACTTTGAGAAAGAAGCCACCTATTATTTATCATAAATTTTAGCAGCATTTCATTACCTACAGAATCCACTTTCATGGTAAAACAATTTTGACAGTGGCAACTCCTGCTTTACAAATCTAGGGTGGAAATAAATGTGTGTGTATGTCTGTGTCTGTGTGTGCTTTAAAATTATTTAATAGCCATATCTCAGACCAATAAAAAGCATAGTTACAGTTAACAATAATATATTTTTCCTAATAATTCAATATACCAAATGTGCACATTATGTTACTTTGTATACATTGAAATTGCAAATTGGGTTGTAATTCTTAAAGGTCCAAAAGGATAAAGCACTTTTATACACCTTTGTATAATTCTATACTTTATACTTTGCCCATTACACTTTAAAATTTGTTTTTTATTAGCTGCTTTTAACAATGGAGAGGCACAATATAAATTATTTAAACAATACATATATACAGTTTTCCCATTGGAGCAAAGAAACTTAATTCGTATGAATGTACTTTTATAAAAACAAATATATTTCCCCAATAGAGTACGGTTAGGATAGAGAACCATCCATATATAAAATTAATTATCTACATCTTAGAAATGATTCTTCAAAAATATGCAAGTAGTCCTTTTAATTAAGTAGATATTTAACCCACATAAAGAAAAACTTAACCACTTCTGTACATTCAATAATTACTGCAGGATATATTTTGGAAGATATATTTTGGCATATTTTTGAAAATCTAGGTATTATGGGCAGAATTCACTTAAAACGGATTGCACACAATCTTTTTCAATCATTGTAAGTTGAAAGTAAAGTGGTCTCTTCTGTAACAACCATTATACAACTCCTGTGTTTCAGAGCCACAGCATCTAGTAAATGGTATATTTTAAATATAAAACTGGTAACATCTGCAAAGTAAAATTATTCTAGTTGATTAATTATCTAAATTTATAAATCTCAAATATTGCTTGTTATAAACAAAATAACTGCTTAATACAAAGACTAGAAGTGTAAGTTTTGTGAATAACAGATTCACTAATTGGGTTCACTTATCACTGTGATGGTGAACCTATGGCACGTGTGCCACAGGTGGCACGCGGAGCCACATGTGCATGAGACGTTGCCCTCTATCAGCTCCAGCGATTTTTGGCCTTCTAGAGGGCAGGGGGAGGCCGTTTTCGCCCTCCCCAGGCTTCAGGAAAGCCTCCAGAGCCTGGGGATGGCAAAAAACAGACCCAATGGCCCTACCGGAAGTTCGGAAATAAACTTCCTGTAGGGCGTTTTTTGCCCTCCAAACTTTTGGTAGGCCCATTGGGCCCGTTTTTTGCCATACACAGCAGGGGTGGGTTCTTATCTTCCCTATCAGTTCACAGTCGCGCCGGAAGTATGCATGTGCGCGCCCCTCACTTCCAGGTGAAAACCCTCTGCACATGCGCAGAGTTGTTTTTCAGCTGATTTGAGGCTGGAGGACCAATTTGAGACCGGAGGACTGGTTCGGGGGCATGTCCAGTCGGCTATCGCTGCCGGTTCGGCAAGCGGGGAGAAATTGCCACTACTGGTTCTAGCAAACTGGTCCAAACCTGCAGGAACCCACCTCTAATCCACAGGCTCTGGAGGCTTTCCTGAAGCCTGAGGAGGGTGAAATACAGCCCAACGGGCCTACCAGAAGTCCAGAGGCTTCAGTGAGGCCTGCGCACATGTGCAGGGGAGCAGTGTGGGAAGGGTGGTTGTGTGTACATGCTTGGGGGGGAGAGCATTACATTATGGGTGTGGGCGCATGCACCATTGCGTGCACGCACACCCTTTTGACACCCGGGCAAAAAAAGTTCGCCATCACTGACTTATCATGTTAAGTTATTATTTCAATTACTGAGGCTTGTTGAATAAACTATTATACAGTATATGGGTGTTAAAAATATCACTAAGCCATCAGTGATTTACAAAATCAAAGAATGATTTCACACATCACACTGAACCAAAATCAAACACACTAGAGGTAATTTCGACTTACAACCAGATACTTACTGATTGTTTAAGTTATTGCAGACCTCTTCAGGGATACTTACAACCTGATTTCAAAGTTCTGGTGGCCAGCTACCCCTCCCTCCAGCAGTCATGTGACATTTGGGGTGTTTGATGACCGACCTACATTTATGGATATTTGTAGCATCCTGAGATTATATAACCACATTTTACAGCAATCTTGCCCAAAACTAACATTTACTCAAATCTGGCCCATAGAAAACCACTGATTTGCTTACTTAAAACCCTAGCAAAAAAAAGTCACAAAATTGGGTCCATCGTGTGGATGACCCAAATTACAACCATCACAATGTACAAGCATAATGGGCAGGCTCCTTTACAGTAATAAGTCAAGGACATCATGGCTCAACAAATGTTTCCACAGTGGCTAGCTGTTGGTCTAATGAAAGCCTATAGCAGATTGTGAAAACCTTCCAGAAACTATTATGAGATCTCTGGGAAATCCTTTTGGGGGGGGGGGAATTACAGTTGTATAGATTTACCCAAAAAGAAATCAAGTAATTTACACCATGGATAACTGTGTCCTTTTGTAAGTTCAGTCTTTTCCCACCTGGTGCCCTCCATAGGTGCGGAATATCTGTTCCCAGCCTGCAAAACAATGGTCATGAAATTCTGGGAAGAAATAAAGAAGGCTGATTTAATTTTTCATTAAAGCTATTCCCATTAGTAGTCACTGCTACATCTTGTTAGAGGAAACGTCACTGGCTAATCATTGCTTGTCTTATATTGCCTTCTATCCATTTTATTGGATGACTGTGAGATTATGACTTTTAGCAATATGAAACCTATTCACTTCCTTGATACCATCTTTAATTTTATAAAACCCTAGCATATCACCTTACCTGCACTCTCTTTGGGGGTGGGGGTGGTTTAAAGTTACAGATTATTTTTGTTGTGCTCATCTGCACTCTTTCTACAATATTCTTTTTAAAAATAAATGTGACAATGAAATATATTTAATATTTTACATTCCATTTGCAAAAATGGGAAGGAAAAGGGTATTGCAAAGAATAAAGTAACGTTTTCTGTGCTGAAACTTAAAGGAGCTAAATTAAACAAAGACAAAAACACTGTCAGTCCCATACATTTTTTAAAAAGCATTTATCATAGGTTGTTATAATTCATATCACGTTAACAATATCAAAACTGATGTGCATATATAAAAAGTGCTAAAACAAGTTTTAACTAGAAGAATGCCGCATCTGTATAACAATAACAGTATTTTTGTTTTTTGATGTATTTGTAAATGAAAATCGCTGATGGTAGCAACTGATTTACCAAACATGATTCATAAAGTTTCAAAATTTCTTAAAACTGAAGTCAGCAGTATTCTTATAAAGAAACTGTAAATAGCAAATCACTATGCTATACATATGTCCATCATTTTTAAAATAAAAAACAGTGTTTTTTTTCTTGTGGTATTATGTCTTGGAATCTGTTAAATAAATAAAAAATTGTCTGGAGACAAAGTGAATTACTCCAATGAACTTGTCAATTCATGCTTCCTTCCCTTGACAATATTCAGAATGCAGCAATTGTTCAAAATGTGGGGTTTCCCCCCTCCCCAAAATATACTTCCTAAGTCAAGCAAGGAATATAGAGGATAGCCTGGTATTCAACCCTGATGTTTGATAATGATGATAATGATGATAATGAGTATATAAACATATATCCTGATGCTCATCAATTATCAAGCTTATGCTTAGCTATATAGTTAAGAAAACATTAAATAATTTGTCTGTATATTAAAAGATTTCAGAATATGAACATTTAATGTTAGATGGTAACAATAGTAGAATTTATTTAACGGTAGTAAACACAGAGTTCATATATAGTGAAATCCTGAATTTAGAAATAAAGCATATGTAGAAGCTGGGGGAGGGGGGACGATTGTTTCTCAGATGTCCAAGATCCTCCTCCAACATTCCTGCCTGAAATATTATTAAAATGACCCAAACCCTGCACAGTTCAAAGGTTAAATGTGAAACTGTTTAGACAATAGCTAAAAAATAGGAGGTAATGAAAGCAAATCTTTTGTTCTGGATTACTCTCACCTTCTGAGCTGCTTTAGAGGGACTCTTGTTTTTGCTTCCTTTGGGCCTTCCTCTTGGTCTTTTGGGAGATGGCTCTCCTGTAGGTTCCTAAAAACAAAAAACACACTGTTGTCCCCAAAAACTCAACAGAAATCTAAATACAAAAAACAGAAAATACACACCACACTTGTTTTATGTCAACAAGTGACTCAACTTTAATAGTGAAAGAGAATGTTAAGCAAGGAAATAACAATATATGTTTATCTGCATTATTTAAAATGTTTCTCCATAGCAGCTTGAGCTCCAGAGAAAAAACAATGAAAAAGTATGTCAATATTATAGCAGAGATAAATTTTCCCAACCAAATATATCTAATAAGATCATGCTTTGTCATTCTAATCAATGGAGGCTCTTCCCATTCACCTGATAATTGTTTATTAAATATACATTTGTAATAACTTGAGACTGGAATTCCAACCTTAAATAACCTTTAAGGCATATTTTTTCTCTTGTTATGAAAGTTACCAAAGTGAGCTTTGCTTTGTTCTGTAGTTTACAATCCACTTTGTCTAGCCTAATGGAATCTATATAATATACAGTATGTGGGGGCTCTGCATGTTCTGGCCTGATGTGAAAATTATTTAAAGTTTATAGCGTGACTGAGATTCAGAGTATATAAAACCAGTTTTTGTTCAGATATTCCCCCCCCCCATGGTTTGTGTGATCCTAAACAGAAGACTGTTTAAATGTGTAGGATTCCAGTTTTCAGAATTCAAATGTTTATTCAATGAATCATATGGACTAAAAGAAAAAAAAATCCACTTTCAAATATCGAACATTTTATTTGGATTACAGGATGAAGTTCAACTAATTAAGTGCAGTTGTGAATGGATCTTAAAACACTGCTGCATTCTTTAGGTTGCAAAAGAAATTAAATCCCTAATCCTATACACACTTACCTGGGACTAAAACCCAGCATTCAGTGAGGCTTACTTCTGGGCAGGCATGCATAGAATTTCACTGCACTATAACTGACATATTTTTTTTTTTAAATCAAGCTAGTTATAATGTTCAGCATTGACTGGGAGAGAAATATTTTTTTCTGAGTCCATTTCATAAAATATTCCATTTTCGAATAAGAATCTTCCAATACTACCCACTTCTTTCAAAAATAAACGGATACTGGCGATGATAGGATATTTTGCTACAACTGGGGGAAGGGAACACTGATAGTTTAACAAAGGTAACCAAACCACAAGGAGTGTCTCTGTGTGTGTATACTGTCCTTCCCCAAATGTATTTATTGCTTTATTGTTGGAGTTGTGAAGAGAAAAGTAGGTTAAGTGTTAAGTCCTAGCTAATGACCATCCAACAGCGTCGCAAATTTAAAGGAACCCCCACTTCGAGGTATTTTACATTTCAGGTTTCAGATCAGGAAGTGGTTAGATACTAATGAATGGGGAAAAAATTATGCCGCGGAAGTCAGCTTTAAATGCACTTAGTAGGCAACTTCTATTGCTGATAGCTGCCTCGGAGGAAATGGAAACCAACCCAAACAACAACAGAAAAAGTTCTCCATGCGGCTAGGCAGCGCTACAACGGCAACCTTAATTGGTTGCATCCGCAGAGAATCTCTCTCCACATGACTTGAAGGGAGTAGGACGACCCGGGTATCCCCGTAGCCTGTTTACTTTACCAAATGTACCACATAGTAGTTATGGATTTCACTTCGTGAAAAAAAAAGGGAATGCCCAGGACTCAAATGTCCCTCGAACCCTAAACCCCGAAGCACCCTTTCCCACACAGAGCAATCAGTTTCCTGGAGGGGAGGCGGGAGGGGACCACACTAAACCTCGAGGAAGTCAAACAATCCTACAAAATGCAAAGTAAACACGCAGCCAACAATGGCTCCCCCTTTGAACCACACAATTGGGGAGTCTGACCCCCTCCCTCCCGGCCACGATGGGAGGGGGTGAAGTCGGATGGGACCAGAGGTGGCAGCAGCCACTGCGAGACGAGCTAGAAGACACATGGCACAAAGATTGAGACATAGCGAAGACAGCCCTGACTCCCATTCTTCCTTTCAGTCCGCTCACAGGCTCAGATTTAAACTTTGCTCGAAACTAGCCCGCGAGCGCTGGTTGGTGGGACCGAAGCCGAGTAAAACCACAAAATAAAGGCAAAGATAAGTTTTTGCCAGTTCAAAAGAAACACACGCGCGCGCGCGCTCTCGCACATTTCTCCCTCTTTCATACGCGCGCGCGCGCGCGCACACACACACACACACACATTCCACTCCAATGGGATTTGCAGCTCCGAGCCGCTTCTTTACAGTTGCTAGCAAGCAAAGAACCCCGTGTGGCCACCACAAAACTTTTACATCTACAAACACACCAATGCCGAGGAGCTTGCAAGGCACGTGCGCGCCCGATTCTCACATCTCTCCGTTCTGTTCTAGGTTAGTTAGAGGAAGTACTGACTTGTGGCTGTTTCCTGGGTCTCCCTCGTCCCCTCTTCGGCGGTTCGGCGGTGGCAGGTTGTTCTTTGGCAGCCGCGGAAGAAGTCGAAGGCTGGCCGGCTCCGTCACCTCGTGCGCTCATCGTGACTCCTCGCTGCCTTTCAGCCTCTCCGCGGGCTCTCAGCTAGCTCCCGCTCGCGCTCTGCGAGGCACCTTGGAAAAACGGGAGGATTCAAAGGCGACCCCGTCCACTCGCAACCCCTCGGCAGCACCGGCACCACCGCTACCCCTACCACCACCACGCCGGACGTCCTGGTGTTGCCAAAAGGAGAGGAGAAAGGGAGGAGGAGGAGAAGCAGAGGAGGAGGGAGATGATGGTGGCGGCGGCGGCGGCGGCAGTAGCGGGGCCAGTGAGGCTGGTGCTGGCGGCTGCAGAAAGAGGCGGAGGGGGAAATCTCCCCTCTTTACAATTTAGCGCCGGGATGGAAATGCAGGAAGATCGAGCCGCTGACTTTTTTTTTGGTTTTGAGCAAAAGTGGAGGGAGTGGAAAGAGATGGAAGCGCTTGAAATGCTAGGAGAGAGCAGGAACGGTGGGTGGGTGAGTGGGTGGGCGGGCCGGCGGGAACGCTCCTCTTACGAGCGCAAAGCAAGTGGGGGCTCCGCAGACTTCGGTGCTTTCAGCAACAACCCGAGTTAGAGAAGGCACTCGGGAAATTGTATAACCCAGCGCGCCTTTCGGCTGGGCTGAAACCGGATCGTGCACGTTGGGAGTGAAAGAGATCACACGGACACAAGAGAGAGAAAGAGGGAGAAAAAGAAAGCCTTCGAGACGTTCATGCGTTTGTCTCCGTAAGGATATGCTGAAAGAGAACGGCCGGCAAGGGCATGGAAACACTAGGAGATGCCGGTCCTCGATAAGTAACCTGCGTTAAAAAAAATAAAAAAAAGAAATATTTGCAATGGATGGGAAAGAAACAGGAGGCAACAAAAGGGGAGGGGGAGGCCACCATGAGGACAAGAGGAGGAGGAGACAAAACCAGAGAAAGGGAAAAAACAAATGAGGACTGGACCTAGACCAAATGCTGTAAACCATTAAAAATAGCAATCGCACCTCAAAGAATGTGCCCTTCCAAGATGGTACCTGTCCAAAGTTGACGCTGCCCAACTTTTCAAGTATAAAATGGCTGAATTGGTTGAACTGAGCCAAATAAATCAGGTTTCCTCGTGCAGATGGCTTTTCCCTCCAAATTGCTGGCAGCATCATTTTTCTTATGAGAAATACTCAACTTTACTAAAACAAAGTTCAGTATATATTGCCAGAAAAATAATTTGAATGTGAAATAATTAACACATAATGTCATTTGAATACATGCCACCATCTCATCTTTGCCCTTTTTTAATCCTTTAATCCACTTTTTCTCTACTAATATGTTGTGTTTATCTAGTAATGATTTTTTCCCAATAAAATTATCAAAACAAAACAGCTAAAATGGTTGCTTGAGTTCAGTTCCAATCAGAGGTGGGATTCAGCAGGTTCTGACCAGTTTTGGAGAACCAGTAGTGGAAATTTTGAGTAGTTCAGAGAACCGTAAATACCACCTCTGACTGGCCCTGGCTCCATCTATTCTCTCCCAAATCCCAGCTAATCCAGGGGGAAATGGGGATTTTGCAGTAACCTTCCCCAGGAATGGGGAGGGAATGGAGATTTTACAGTATTTTCCCTTGCGAAGGCCACCAAGCCACGCCCACAGAACCAGTAGTAAAAAATGTTGAATCCCACCACTGGTTCCAATCTGCAAAATTCAAATATAAGCAGTATTTTATGGCCTCCCTGGCCAGTAGTATGATAATAGCAGAAGCCATAATAGCAACATTTCCTTTAGAAATGTTTTAGATAAATGTTTAGATAAAGCAACTATATATCCACCTAGTTCCCTCCATTGCGGGTCCATTTCCTTGGCAATAATTTGTCTCTCTGTTTTGAACTCCTGAATGCATTTTGTTATTATTCCCCTCAGCATGTTATTTTTCAAATACAGGCCTTGAGTTGCCCTTTTTAGTTTTTGTAGACTTCTACTTTCAATCACATATTTTGCATACTGATCAATTATTCAACATTTTAATGTGCAAAAAGTGTTTTCTTGAGCCAAAGGTTTTTTGGGATATCTATTCAGTTGCCCTCCATCACCCTTGTGGTTTTCTCTGTATTCTGCCACATTAGAACCAGTCTCCACGATGAAATAATTTAACAAAATACGCCTTCCTGTTTCTTATTTTATAACATTCAGCTTGATATATGGCAAAATAAGATATGAAAGGAGAAGCAGACAAACTAACTAGAAAAGTCCAGGCAGCAACAGGCCCTTAACATTTCTGTGGCAGCCCTACAACAGATGAATATTTCCACACTTGTATAGTGATGTACTGAAAAAAGAGAGCAGCAAAACCAGAAGACAAAATCAGAGCACCACTCAGAAAGGACTCATTGGGTGAGTATATGATTGCCAACAGGCATAGCACCATTTTCTGCCAACTTAGGAATAGCACTTTAACTCAGCAATAGGACAAACCCTTGGTGTTGTTCAGTGATATCCAATTCTTTGTGGCACAAATGACACCATTTTATCAGTAATAATTTATTTCTTGTAATTTATGCTTATGCCCTTAATTATAGCATCTCATCACAGTGACATTATCTAGCAACTTTGTCCTTTCTTTTGCTTTTGCTTTAATCTTGGATTCCCCCCCACACACACACACATACTTTGTAAAGTATTCAGCAACATCCTGGCTTTTGCACTCTTCATTTTCAACCAATAATTCCTTATGTCTTCATTATTTCCCTCTATTAAAATGGTATCATAATATCTCTGAGATTATTCATGTCGCTCCCATTCTGACATTTCTTTTATGTTCTTTATGTTAAATAAATAAGGTAATAGTATACAACCTTGGCATATACTTGCTTAATTTTGAACGATTTAGTTCTGTTTTGTCACATCCTGCTTATTACATGTATTCTTCATTGGGCAGATGGAAGTGACCCAGTAACTCATTCTTGAAGAGCTATTCAGTTATAGGATATATAATTGAAATCCTTAGTATAATCAAATAAACAAAAATATAAATCTTTCTGGAACTCCTTTACCTTTTCCATTGTCCATAAGATGTTAGCAATGTAACGTCTGCCTCTTCTCAATCTAACCTGTATTTCTGGCAGTTCTTTATTCTGTATATTGTTGAAATCTAGATTGCAAAATTTTGAGCATTATCTTACTACCATATGAGATATGCAATTGTTCAGCAGTCCAAGCATTGTTTAATACGGGCCTCATTTAGTATTGGAATATAAGTAAATCTTTTCCTAGTGAATGGCCATTGTTGATTTTCATATGTGGACTACCCACATATGGAATATAGATCAGGGGTGTCAAACTCAAGACCTGTGGGCCAGATCCAGCCTGCGGGCTGCTTAGATTTGGTGCCTGGTGCCGTCCTGGAAACAACCTCTGCCAGCAAAAACTGAAGCCATTGCAGCTGAAAACGGAGCTTGCGAGGGCTGCGTGCGGCCCTCCTGGGCTCCGCTTTCACTGGCAGAGGGTTGCAAGAGGCTGTTGCAGCTGGAAACAGAGCTCAGGAGCCCATTTTCACTGGCAGAGAACTCGAGCCACCAAAGGTGCCCCAGACACAAGTGATGTCTAGCTGGCCACGCCCACTCTGGCCACACACACCCAGGTCAGACCCAACCCTGATATGGAAATAGTTTGACACCCCTAATTTAGATAAAAGATTCTAATGGCAAAGGGATTCATTATGACTTACCGTATTTTTCGGAGTATAAGACGCACCTGAGTATAAGACGCACATTAGTTTTTTGGGAGGAAAATAGGGAAAAAATCTGCCTACCAGGTATTCATCTGGCTAGTGACCTTAGTCTGGTCAGCTTCAGCACATTATTTTATCCCCTGATTAGGACTGGGAAAAACAGCTTCTAAAGCACAGCTGATAGAGAACCAATCAACAAAGCATGCAAAGGCCAGAAGACCTTTAGCACCTGAAAAAGAAAAGATTCTTCGGAGGGAATAGCAATGAAAAACCCTGCAAAGACTCAGGGCTGAAAAAAAAGCTTCTTCGGAGGGATTAGCAATGAAAGGCTGCAAAGATCGCTTCACTCTTCACTCACCTCCTTAGGTCTGAAAAAAAGCTTTGAAAAAACTACATTCGGAGTATAAGACGCACCTGAATTATCAGCCCCAATTAGGAGGAGAAAAGATGCGTCTTATACTCAGAAAAATACGGTATGTAAAAATAGTTCCATTCCCCAAATTATAAGATCGTTTTTTGTTTGTTTTGCAAGTCAGTCTTGATTCCAATCAATTGCCTGAACAAGTCCCTGCAAGTTTGACATTTTCAGGTGTGGTTTGCCCTTGCCTTTTGAAAGAGTTATTGATCTAAGGTCACCCAACTGATTTTGTGCCTAACGTAGAACTAGAACTTATAGTCTCCCAGTTTCTAGCACAATATCTTAACTGCTATATGAAACTGGCTATTACTATCTTAAATTTATACTACATTATTTAGGAATCACTATCTCAAGATAATTCTATCTCCCATGAAAGTTTTTGTACTATTTTTTATTACAATAGGTCCTAATGTTTCTGTGCAAACTTAAAAGCATTTATGTAGGCTCTACAGGGCTCGACACCTAGGTCTACAAGATTCCATCTCGTCCCCCATGCCATTCAATATCTACATAAATTATTCAGGGGATATCATGCAATATGAAATTCCACTGATGTGGTAATTACTAATTAGTTCATCCAATGCCAAAGAAACAATCAGTATTCTAGCATCCTGTCACCCTGAAAAAGAAGAGCCACCACCTGGCACTGTTCCAGGGGTGAAATCCAGAAGCTTCTGATAGGTTCTAAAGAACCGGTAACAGAACTTTTGAGTAGTTCGGGGAACCGGCAAATGCCACTTCTGGCTGGCCCCCATATTTTGCAATATCCTTCCCCCAGGAGCGGGAAGGGAATGGGGATTTTGCAGTATTCTTCCCCTGCCACGACCACTAAGCCATGACCACAGAACCGGTAGTAAAACAATTTGGATTTCACCACTGCACTGTTCTTATATCATCAACTATCACTGGATTAAAACATGCCTGGTATGGCATTTGTACAATTATGACCTATAGCCAATTTCAATTCTTCCTGCGCTAGTCAAATATGGTGTCAATATATGACCATGTCTTGATTACTTTTCTGTCTTGAATATTCCAGTATGATCTACATGGATTATATTTGAAAATATTTGATTATATTTTGTCTCTGCACCTGACTGCAACTGGATGGGCAAAGTTGCCAGCTTGGCAGTGAATGATTGGACTATGTGACGGACGTGTGGGTGTGGGGGCAAGATCTTGGACTTTCTTTTTTGAAAAATTTCTTTATTTTTCTTTACAAAACTCTATCATAAATTTAACAAGTCTGTGACATTTTTCATATAATTAGCAATAACATTCAACATACAATATATTACATACATTCTAGTTAATCAATCTAACTCTATATCCATTTCTATTTCTTGTTTCTAATTTCAATCCATTCGTACCAGTTCTCCCACACCGCATAATATTCTTTTTTTTTATTGAATCAAGTTTTATTTCATTTTTCTTCCTCCATCTCAAGACAAAGCTTACAACATCAGTTGTCAGAGTATACATTTAGAATCTTTACATTCATATATTTTTCAACATAATATAACTTCCCTATTTGTCTGTCTTTGTTCTTTTCTTTTATCTTCTATGTCCTTTGATTCCGCAACAACGTTCCACCCCT
>JANHFT010010074.1:31508-42911 GCA_032467955.1 Pseudoxenodon macrops | reverse complement strand
TCACAACTTCTGGAGGCAAGTTGTTCCACTGATTAATTGTTCTAACTGTCAGGAAATTTCTCCTTAGTTCTAAGTTGGTTCTCTCCTTAGTTAGTTTCCACCCATTGTTTATTGTCCTCCCCTCAGGTGCTTTGGAGAATAGTCTGGCTCCCTCTTCTTTGGTGCAGCCCCTGAGATATTGGAAGACTGCTATCATGTCTCCCTAGTCCTTCTTTTCATTAAACTAGACCTACCCAGTTCCTACAACCGTTCTTCATATGTTTTAGCCTCCAGTCCCCTAATTATCTTTGTTGCTCTTCTCTGCACTCTTTCTAGTATCTCAGCATCTTTTTTACATCATAAAAACATTTGTGGCAACCTCTGACATATTGGAACACTGCTATCATGTCTCCCCTAGTCCTTCTTTTCATTAAACTGAGAACTATGCTATTCTTCTTTGGCTGAGTGTTGCCAGATGACAACGGATGGAAAAGCAGGCCGGGCTCCCTCCGGTCCTGCCATCTTGCAAGCATCCCCTCTCTGCTCACAGCAGAACGATGTGAAACTTACTGAGCACTTAACACATCTTCAGATCTCGCAAACTTTACTCCGAAAGTTTCCTTTGGTACGGGAAGATATTTTATGGCAGACCTTCTATAAACAAGTCTGCCTTTTCTTTCTTGTTCTATAACTGTCGGCTGGATTTGATCTCATCCTAATGGAATTCTTCTCTCTCTGGATGGGTGAGGTTCTTACGCCGTAATTATTAACATCTGCAGCTTTTGTTTGGATGTTTCTCGGGCTGCTCCTCGCTGCATCTCCGCCTCTCGATCTTGGAGGCATCCGTGCACTTTTACCACCCCAATTTCGGATGCCCTTGAAGTCAGCTGGAGTTGTAGGAAACCTTCAGGAGCCTTAGGGCAGGGTGGCTAATGAGATAAACGGACTGGGTGGCCTGAGAAACTGGGTTCACACAATGTCAAGCCTTATTTGCTTTCTTGCAACGGGTCTGGTTTGGTTTCTAGTTGGTATTAAACCCAGACCCTGTAGTTTGGAATCATGGTTTATGGTTTAGCTCAGTGCCTGCATTAGAATAGAATTCTTTATTGGCCAAGTGTGATTCAACGCACAAGGAATTTTTCTCCGGTGCATAAGCTCTCAGTGTACATACATACAAACAAGCGGTAAATCATGATCATGATCATAATCCAATCATCATAAATCATAAGATGCAACACTCAGTGATAGAAATAAGGTACTAAATAAAGGCAGTCAACATAAATCATACGATGCAAACAACAAAGTGACATTCATAAGATGCTAAAGGAATAGTTAATAGGAAAGATGAGAAGGATAATAGTAATAAAGCCCTACTACATGGTTTGATATTCTACAGCATAAAGACATTGTTTTGGGAATTAGTTGTTTAGCAATGTGATGGCATTCAACCAATGTAGATTATTAAAAAAGCAGTTAAAGTAAACCACAATTTAGAGTCTTGTGTGGCTTCATCCAACGTTCCCCCCCTTTTATCCTTACATGTAACCCAACTCATTAAAAACTCTTTAAGTTAGCAGCTACTTCATCAGAAAACCTTATCTTATATACTGATAATGACATAGAAGACATAGGAAACTGTTAAAGGTAATCCTTGATTTATGAGAGCATCTGATCATGATCTTAAGTCATGACAGTTATAAATTGGTCATCCATGTGATGGACCCAATTTTATGACCTTTTTGGTGGTGGTCATTAAACAAACACTACAGTCATTAAGTGAATCAGTGGTTTTCTATGGGCTATTTTGCTGAAAACCATTTTTGGCAAAACCATCATTAAACATTGTCACATACCTGTTGCTGCTGCTGTTGTTAGTTACAAAGTCGTGTCCGACCCATCGTAATTTCACTTGACTGTAGGACACTGCAAATGCCATAAATGTGAGTTAGTTGCCAAGCACCTGACATGGGACCATGGGACCATGGGATGGTGGCTGTTGGATCTTCAGAAATGGATCCTAAGTACTCATAGGAGGTCCCTTGTAACTTTGAACAATCACTGACCGGTTGTCTATGGATATTCTCAGTGGTCCAGGTCATGGTTGTCCCAAAGGTGCTTTTTCAAAAGGCAGCTGGACTTTCTCATTTTTTTCCTTGAAGACGTTTTGCTCCTCATCCAAGAAGCTTCTTCAACTCAGACATTTTGCTTCTCATCCAAAAACCGAAGAAGCTTCTTGGATGAGAAGCGAAACGTCTTCAAGGAAACATTTCAAGGAAAGCTTTGCTGGCTGAGGAATTCTGGGAGTTGAAGTCCACAAGTCTTAAAGTTGCCAAAGTTGGAGACCCTTTAACAACTCAGCTCAGTTTGGACAAGAGGATAATGTGGCTGATAGGAACCCAACAACGTCTTTTGCTTTGTCAGTGACTGCACCAGAGGTGGGTTCCTACCGGTTCGGACCGGTTCTACCGAGTAGGTAGTAGGCTGCTGGTGACATCACCGAGCCGGTTCTGCTCCGTGGGCGCTGCCATTTATTTTTTTTTGAATTTTTTTGGGGGGAAATTATTGAGTTTCCGGCACTGCACATGCATCACCATCTTGTTTTTGGCCTTTTTAAAAACAGATTTTCGGTTTTTTTTCTACTGTGCATGCGCACGCCCACACGGTGTGGGAGGCAGCAAATTGGCAGCGAGGTAAATTTGGAACTCACCCCTGGACTGCACCACCTTCTCACCCACTTCCTGAGATCAAAAAGGATGGAGCCTATGTAGTATCTCTGCTTGCTCGCTAATACGTTGCATCAGAACGTTCTCTAAGCTTGATTACAACAGGTTTAAAAAGAAGCATAATAACAGAATAGTAAAGCTGAAAGGGATTTGGAGGTCTTCTAGTCCAACCCTCTGCTAAAACAGGAAGACCCTGTATTCTTTCAGACAAATGGTTGTCCAATCGCTTCTTAATTTAGTTTAGTTTAGTTTACTTTTTATTGTCATGGCACATGGTACAACGAAATTAAATGCCGTCTTCAGCGTACATTATAACTATAAAAATAAAAACACAACCACACATCCTTTACATTCTGTATAATTGAAATTGAAAACCCGCTATTGCACTATACCGTAGAATTCAATATGGTTATTGCCCTGGGATAAAAGCTGTCTTTCAGCCTATTTGTCCTTGTTTTTATTATCCTGTACCGTCTGCCAGATGGTAATAGTTCAAAAAAAAAAAAGCGTGCCCAGGATGAGATGGATCTTTAAGAATGTTTTGAACTTAAAAACATGCATCCACAACATCTGGAGGCAAGTCATCCTATTAATTAATAGTTCAGGAAATTTATCCTTAGTTCTGTTAGTGGATCATTTTTTTTAAGACCGATTTCCCTAATCTGGTATCTTCAATTGTGTTAGGCTTCATCTCCAAAGTATTTAGGTTGCAATTCCTCTGCCGAAGATTAGCCTGGAGAAAGGACACCTTAAAACACTACGAAGAAGCATCAAATTCCCGTGACCTTCTTGCTTCTAACTTTTGCCTAGCATTTCAACTCACTCTTTACTTACAGTGCTTCTGTAATAATGGTTATTGGTCATCAGGCTAAGTCCATTGAGATATAGTTTTAAAAAAAACATTAAGTTTGACCCCAGAATTCTTTCAAAGGCTTCACTTTTGGTGGTTTGTGTGACCCTATGTGGGTTGGCATTTTGTCATCACCTAGATCTGCCGTAGAGAAGAAGAAGAAGAAGAAGAAGGAAAAGTTTAGAAGCAAGGCTACAGGCGGAAGTTCAGGGAGCCAGATGGTGAGAGCTACATGTTGTTGTTACTGTATAGTAATTTTTCAGTTGCTTAGGAAGGGGTTGGCAGGCTTTGGAAGTTGGTGGAGATGAACGATAAGGAAACAACAAATATCAGAAGCCAGATGGCCTTGTTCAAGGCTGCCCCCTAAACAGATAGCAGTGACAAAGAATGCCTTTTTGCAGTTGGCACAGTGTGGCTTTTGAATTAGTTACAAAGTCTGGAATGGGTGCTGCAGTTGTGTTGGCTTGGAATGACCCTGGACCTGAATTCTCTGATGATGAGGGTCATAAAAATGTGCAGGGTATTCTTTTTGCTTCTGTTTCTAAGCATAGGTTCTGTAAGCCTTCCTTCCTACCTCTCTCCTTCCTTCCTTCCTTCCTTCCTTCCTTCCTTCCTTCCTCCCTCCCTGCTCCTTCCTTCCTCTCTCCTTCCCTCCTCTCTCCTTCCCTCCTCTCTCCTTCCCTCTTTACCTGAGCAAACTGTGGCTGCATTCACCTATCTTGCTAAGCCATAATGCAGTTCATTTGGTTTAGCTTGAGTGTTATATATCCACCCAGTCATGGCTAGCAAGAAAAAAACAATTCAAAGGGTAAGGTAAAAAGTAAAGGTTCCCCTTGCACATATGTGCTAGTCGTTCCTGACTCTAGGGGGTGGTGCTCATCTCTGTTCCAAAGCCAAAGAGCCAGCGCTGTCCGAAGACGTCTCCATGGTCATGTGGCCGGCATGACTCAATGCCGAAGGCGCACGAAACGCTGTTACCTTCCCTCCAAAGATGGTCCCTATTTTTCTACTTGCATTTTTTTACGTGCTTTCGAACTGCTAGGTTGGCAGAAGCCGGGACAAGTAACGGGAGCTTACTCGGTTACGGAGCACTCGGGATTCGAACTGCCAAACTGCCGACCTTTCAGATTGACAGCCACTGAACCACAGCGTCCCTTTAATTCAAAAGGAGGGGGATACCAAATTAGAAAAGGATTTGTATGGCTACTAAAGATTGTTACCCTGAGTTGTACACAGCCACACAGTGGTAGAGAGCTAGCACTGAACCTCCCTGGCAAAGGAGCTTTGGTTATTTGGGAGAGAATCGTAACACATGGCTTGTTTCTTCCTCCGCTTTTCAGAAAATTGGGGTTCTGGTTACTAGTGTTTCCTCTGTTTACCAACTAGAGCACCTGTGGCCAAAAATCTCATAGACACTTAGACAAAATAGTGCCTGCTCATCGTCCCCATTAGAGAACGAACAAAGTCTTTGCGTAATGTTGGAGTAAGACTGAGGGACAGATTCCAGATCTTACTTGATCATGAAACATCTTGGCTGACTTTGGATCAGCTGTTATCTCACCACTTAATCTAGTTTAGGGATGTTTTTGTTGAACAAGGTTTCTGGATGTGTGCTGTGTGGTTGTGGCAGGCTGCAGTGTATAAGTTGCCTTGAATTCCCAGAGGAGCGTGGGCTATAAATGCAACAAGTACGCTTTTTCTGTTAAATGCATAAAGGATATCGCTTGTAGGATGCCTCTGAAATAATTCCTTAATCTCTTTGCTGATCAGATGTAACGCTCGCTTCCTTAATAGGCAGTTACTCAAACTATTATTCATTGCCTATTTACTGATTGCCAACTCTCTGAATCGGCCTTCCCTAGAGCGTAGCCAAAAGGTTGACAGCAGATCGGTGACAACGATCAAAATTGCAAAACTGGGACAAGTAGCAGTACTAAAAATAAAAAGCCAAATGGCGGAAAAACAAAAACAGATGCCACAAAATGTTTGCAAACTGCCCAGAGTCGCCTCTAGACTTGATGGGTGGCACACAAATCTAATAAGTAAAATGAAAATGTATGACTATTTAAAAGGACAGCTTAGTCTAGTGGTTAAAGTGCTGAACCAGGCGAGTGAGTTCTAGTTCCGCTTTAGGCACGAAAGCCGGCTGGGTGACTTGGGATCAATCACCAGGAGACGGTGAGTTCTATTCCTGCCTTAGGCATGAAAGCCATCTCAGTGATGTTGAGTCATTCACCAGGAGATGGTGAGTTCTAGTTCTGCCTTAGGCATGAAAGCCATCTGGGTGGTTTTGGGTCAATCACTAGGAGACTGAGTCAATCACTAGGAGACTGAGTCAATCACTAGGAGACTGAGGTATGAAAGCTGCCTTAGTGACGTTGGTCCTGTCCCTCCTTCTCAGCCCAACCCACCTCACAGGGTGGTTGTTGGGGAAATAGAAGGAGGAAGGCGTATTAGGTACTATATTCCCTGCCTAGAGTTATTTATAAACAATAATGAAGCTGGATGAAAATCAAATAAGTAAACTTTTCTTCTGCCGCTGACAGCGTTCGACTACATGAGTAGAGAATCGGTGATCCAATAGATGTTGTCCTAAAGGTGCTTTTCAAAACGCAAGTTAGCTTTCTTGTTTTGTTTTTTTTCCTCAAAAACATTTCGCTTTTTATCCAAGGAGCTTCTTCAGTTCATGACCTGGATGATTGAGAATCTCCATAAACCTTTAGATGTTGCATTCTCGTGATAGTTGGGGCTTGCTGAAAATTATTACTCCCAGACTGCAGGCTCTTTAGCTACTATAAAAAAAATTAAGACCATGGTTTGCACCAGGCTTGATATGACATTATAAGGTCAAGGTTCGTCTCGCACATATGTGCTAGTTGTTCCTGACTCTAGGGGGCAGTGCTCATCTCCTTTTCAAAGCCGAGGAGCCAGCGCTGTCCGAAGACGTCTCCAAGGTCATGTGGCCGGCATGACTCATTGCCGAAGACGCACGGAACGCTGTTACCTTCCCACAAAAGGTGGTCCCTATTTTTCTACTTGCATTTTTTACGTGCTTTCGAACTGCTAGGTTGGCAGAAGCTGGGACAAGTAACGGGAGCCCACTCCATTATGCAGCGCTAGGGATTCGAACTTAATAGTAATGTGTACTATTTTTGCATGCATAACCTCTCTTGCCTTTATTTTATTGCATAAATTAGAAAACTTTGGAGACTCCACAGTCAACGTGGCTCTTGTACCTATAATAATATGTCTAGGCAGCTTATTTCAGTTGCAAAGTGTTAATTTACTCCCTTATTCTTCTTTTTTTTCTGGTAACCATGTCTTTTCTTCTTCTTTTTTCTCCTTTCTAACACATTCCTTTGGGTTTTCACTGATTTCTCGCACTAATTTGTATTGCTTCTCCCAACATCATGTAATTATGGATCCCAATCACTCATGGCTTTGCTCTTGAGTTTGGAACACACGACTCACCATGAATTTCCACTGGCATAAATAGATGCATTTTCCCACCTCTGTAGAATGAGAAAAACTGAAAAGCTCAAGGTTATTTTCTCCTTCTTCTTGTTGTTTATCATCCACTTCTCTCAATGCTTGTTTGTTTTAGAGGTTTATTAAGCATGCAAACTCCCAACACTGACCTAAATTTTCAAAAATAATTTCATTGGAGTTTAAAGCAACATCGAATCCTGTTTTTGTCACTTTGGGTTTCAGGAAATAGTCTTGCTCCTTCACTGTTTGGATAAGACCACAAATCCCTCCCCCCCAAAAAAAAATTAAATTCCAGTAATACTGTAAAAAAATCCAACCTGCCCATTTTCCATCTTTGGTGGGGAAAGTATGATATAAATTTAGCATCTGTACATTCTGGGTTAATCCACTCTACACTGAGGAGAAGAGGGACTACAAATAATCCTTAATTTGCAACTGCAGTTGGGACCAGAATTTCAGTCTAGCAATATAGCAATAGCACGTAGACTTATATACCGCTTCACAGTGCTTTTACAGCCCTCTCTAAGCGGTTTACAGAGTCAGCCTCTTGCTCCCAACAATCTGGGTCCTCGTTTTACCGAACTTGGAAGGATGGAAGGCTGAGTCAACTTTGAGCTGGTCAGGATCGAACTCTTGGCTGCAGGCAGAGTTAGCCTGCAATTCTGCATTCTAACCACTGTGAAGGAGAGGAAGGGAGGAAGGAAAAGAAAGGAAAGGAAAGGAAAGGAAAGGAAAGGAAAGGAAAGGAAAAAGGAGACAGTTCTCAAGAAAGGCTTAGAAACCAAAAAATATTGAAATACTGGCTTTGACTGATGCTTGGGTGATTAGAAAATCGGACAGCAAGAGACTACATTTTTTTTAAAGCAAGACATAGCATATTTTTGATGTGTTGTTCTCTTGCGTCGTACGCTACTCTTCAGCCAAAACCACAGTGTAGCCTAGCATCATTCATTAGCCTTGCCTTGTGATTTATAAACCACAATTCATGGCTTTGTTCATGGAACAAACCCAGTCGCTACTGGATGATTTGATTATCCACGATTAAGCAAGCTGCATCTTGGTGCAAGATTACAACCAGGCTATTAACTGCTTGCCTTTCCACAGCAATCTGTTTTGGCTTCCAAATAATCTTTAACCTCCCTCATAAGCTGGGAACTAACTGCCCAAGATCCATTGTCCTGGCTGACTGCGATAATCGTGATCAGCGGATCTCCTATGGCTGCACGTCACTTCCAAGCTGCAGATGACAAGTCAATAATTTGCTTCTCTTAAAAGGGAAATTGTTATAATGATTGCAGAGGGGAAAAATCTTCTCTAACTAGAGATGCACCATGGATTTCTACCTGTCCGATTCCTAATTTATCTACCGTTCTGCTGCTTTCGGAAGCAGATATTCTGACATTGTTAGGCTGATTTTATCACCAAGCAATTGGCGCCTCTTGGAATGGCCTCGAGGCGATGCTTTGCTCCGTTTCTCGTGAATCCATGCAGCTCAGAAACTTATTCAGTCCCGTAACCATGACAAAACCTTTCTTCCATAAGTAGATTTGGGTGAAATGTTGGGATTTCTTTAGGGGGGAAAAAAAAATACCTAGAAAGTTTCTATTGCTATCAGCAAAATGATACTTCTAAGCCACCCTTAAGTGCGGGATTCAAACATCGGTCTGCACACAATTTTTGATTTGATGTAAGCCATGGTTTGTTAGCCACGCCATAGTTATCACATGCCACACTCACTTCAGGTGTAGTGGATAACACGATGGGCCAAAATCAGAGTAAGTACTCCAATAGGGAGTGCAGTACTGCAGGCTACTTCTGCTGACTGCCTGCAGTTTGGCAGTTCGAATCACACCAGATTCAAGGTTGACTCAGCCTTTCATCCTTCTGAGGTGAGAAGAAAGAAAGAAAGAAAGAAAGAAAGAAAGAAAGAAAGAAAGAAAGGAGGGAGGGAGGGAGGAAGGAAGGAAGGAAGGAAGGAAGGGTGATGCAGTGGTTAGAATGCAGTATTGCAGGCTAATTCTGCTGACTGCCAGCAGTTCAATCCTGACTGATTCAAGGTTGAGTCAGCAACCTTGGGACATTCAAGATGAGATTGGACTGCCATTTGTCAGAAATGGTGTAGGGTCTCCTGCTTGAATGGGGGGCGGAGTTTGGACTAGATGACCTACAAGGTCCCTTCCAACTCTGTCAATCTGTTAATCCGAACCCTGACAAAGGACTGCAGAAATCCCAATGTACAGTAGATGGCAGCAGAGATGTGTTTGTACCTCACTGCTATCATTAAAGGATGTTTTGGATTGTTTGGCCTGGCCAAATTTTGAAACCTAGCCTTCCCCCCCCCCTCCTGTTTTTAGTGCGATAATGGTTTATCGTGAAGGCAGTTATCCTGGTTCACCTCCCAACATCTTGAAAATTGCCTTTGGAGCCAATTACAGGCCTTTTTTTTTTTTTGGGAGGCAGTTTTAAGGATTGGAATCAAAATGATTTGTCACTTTTAAAAACTGGGCAAAAAAGCACGAAGAAACAAGGTCAAGGGCAACCTTCAATTTTGAAAACAAAATTGGCGTAGTTATAGGGCCAAAATCCAGCCATTGCACTGCTGTACATCCGCAGGGTTATTGCTTGTTTACATCTGCAATCAATCATGGCTTGCAGGTCACAATGGCTAAGCCAAAGCAAACTCAACCAAGTTAGGGTTTAACATCCTAGCCAGCAAAAATTTCCATTTCTATGTTGGGGAATATTGGGGAATAAAGGAAGAAATTTCCCCTGTGGCTTGTTTTAGAAACAGATCCTTGACACCATTGGAATTAATAAGTAACTGCTAAGTTTAGGCGATGTAGAAATATAAACAAATGATCAAATCACCATCTGTCGATGTGTCTATTTCCTCTGTCTACCGTACCTTAGTTTTTGGGGAGGAAAATAGGGGAAAAAAATCTGCCTACCAGTTATTCATCTGGCTAGCGTCTGTAGTCTGGTCAGCTTCAGCACATTATTTTAATCCCCTGGTTAGGTCTGAAAAAAAGCTTCTTCGGAGGGAGTAGCAATAAAAAAAAGCTTGCAAAGACTTAGGGCTGAAAAAAAGCTTATTCGGAGGGAGAAGCAATGAAAAAAGCCTGCAAAGACTTAGGGCTGAAAAAAAGCTTATTCGGAGGGAGTAGCAATGAAAAAAGCCTGCAAAGACTTAGGGCTGAAAAAAAGCTTCTTTGGAGGGAATAGCAATGAAAAAAGCCTGCAAAGACTTAGGACTGAAAAAAAGCTTCTTTGGAGGGAACAGCAATGAAAAAAGCCTGCAAAGATCCCTTCACTCGCTAGCGCCTCATTAGATCTGAAAAAAAGCTTTGAAAAAGCTACGTTCGGAGTATAAGACGCACCCAAATTATCAGCCTCTTTTAGGGGGGGGAGGTGTGTCTTATACTCTGAAAAATATGGTAAGTTCTTAGCACATTTGGGATACGAAGCAGATCTGTTCTACATATTTAGGTGATCTATCATGACATTGGACAAGGTCTAGTTGACTTACTTTCATAGTGGATCTGGAAGCCAACGTCCGAGTGACTTTTGTCTGTGGTGAAGAGCAGGTAGAGGAAATTGCTGGTGCTGATGAGAAACTGGGGGACTTGGGTCCCATCATAAACTCCAATCAAGGGGGATGAGTAGGATTTGCCATCACGCACTTCCAGCGTGTCATAATTCACCTCCGTTTTAAACCTACAGAACAAAAGTTGAGAGAAAAGCTGGTCATAAATGAGCCTCCTTTCATCCTTTCCTCTCTCTTCCCATAATAGCTAGTCCTCCAGTTATGGCCATAATTAAGGCTAACAATTATGGTCATAAGTTGTGTGATCGTCATAAAGTGGGTCACCACTGATTAGGCTTGATTTTACAACCTTTTCTGCAGCGCTTACTAAGCAAATGCAGTGGCCATAAAATGAACACTGTGGCTGTTAAGCAAGCTAATTGCTTGATATGGGCTATGTTTTTTGTTGGAAACCAGAAGTTAACACTGGTTTTTAGTGAAATCTCTGTATATTGTGGTCACGTGAACCCTGGGTGCTGCAAATGGCCATAAATGTGAGACAAGCGTCCAAAATGCAGTCATGTGAACTGTGGGGGGGATGCAGTGGTGAGATTCATTTTTTTTTACTACCGGTTCTGGGGGCATGGCTCAGTGGGCGTGGCGTGGCTTGGTGGGAGTGGCTTGGTGGGCGTGGCAGGGGAAGGATACTGCAAAATCTCCATTTCCTCCCGATCAGTTGGGAGGCAGAGAATAGATGAGGGCGGGGCCAGTCAGAGGTAGTATTTACCGGTTCTCCAAACTACTCAAAATTTCCGCTACCGGTTCTCCAGAACTGGTCA
>JANHFT010010072.1:14447-26272 GCA_032467955.1 Pseudoxenodon macrops | reverse complement strand
TTGTTTTGGTTTCAGTTCTCCCTTTTCTGTTAAGATATCTCTATATCTAATAATGTTCTTTAAGTTTATTGTATTTGGATGTATAAGTGCTTCCATTGTTGAAAGCCACATTGGAATCTCCATTTAGTGTTCCTCTTTTACTTTTTCCCATACTGTCAGTAAGCTGTTTCTTATATGTTTCTGAAAGTATTGATATATTCTATTTTTTCCATACCACAGAAAAGCATGCCAACCCAACTGTAAATCATGTCCCTCCAGCATCAATAACACATTTTTCAACATTATTCATTCTTTGACCCATGTTAAAACTGTTGCTTGGTAGTATATTTCCCAATTGGGTACTCTGAATCCACCTCTTAATCTTGTATCCTGTAATAATTTCATTTTTATCCTTGCTTTTCTCTCTTGCCAAATAAATTTCCCTATAGTGTTGTTCAAAGATTCAAAAACCTTTTCTCTAGTTTGATAGATATTGTTTGGAATAGATAGTATGTTCATTTTGATTAAGGCTATTCTTCCCATTAATGACACTTGCAAGTTTTTCCATTTCTCCAGATCTGAAATCTCAACCTATAATAATTGCCTTCTTTTATTGTTATACATCTCGATGTCAAATATATCCCCAAATATTTAATCTTTTTTACAATCTGGATGTCCAATTTCTCCTCCACCCTTTTCTTTTGTTTTTCTGTCATATTTTTCACTATTATTTTCATTTTTTCTCTATTAATTTTCAACCCAGCCATTTCACCATATTTAGTTATTTGTTCTAATACTCTTGGCTCTGTTTCTATTGGTTTCTCCATAATAAACACCAAATCATCTGCAAAGGCTTGCAATTTAAATTCTTCTTTCTTAATTTTCATTCCCTTGATTTCTTTATCCTCTCTTATTTTTCTATTCAATATTTCCAAGGTTAATATAAACAATAGAGGGGATAAAAGGGCATCCTTGTCTAGTCCCTTTCTCAATTTTAATTTTCTCTGTCATTTCACCATTTAACATTACTTTTGCAGATTGTTCCTTATATACTGTTTTAACCAAGTTCAAAAAAAATTCTCCAAATTTCATTACTTCTAATTGCAGTGTCATAAATTTCCAATTAACGTTATCAAAGGCCTTCTGTGCATCTAAGAATAACAAACCAAGTTGCTTCTCGGGATGTGCTTCATAGTATTCCAGTGTATTCAATATCATCCTCATATTATCTCTTATCTGTCTTATAGGCAGAAAACCATTTTGGTCCGAATGAATACATTCATTCAATAGTTTCTTCAATCATTCTGCCATAATTGATGCAAAAATTTTATAGTCCACATTCAATAAGGAAATTGGTCTGTAATTTTTAATTTGCTGCAAATCTGTATCCTCTTTAGGTATCAAAGTTATTTATGCTTCTCAGTTTTTGACTCTTGATGAGTGCCTGGACATGTTCCTGCAGCTTTATTGGCAAGGTTAGAGGAGCAGTTTGCCATTATCTCCTTCCTGAGACTGAGGGTCTGGCCCAAGCTGACTTCCTGTATAAGGTGGGATTAGAACTCACAGTCTCCCAGGTTCCAGCCTGGTGCCTTAACACCAATCTGGGTCTCTCTTACTGAAATGTATGAAGTCAAAATGAGCCATAACATGAAATGTATATAGGTGTGTGTGTGTGGGTGTGTGTGAACTGTTAACAACTGTTAACATTTTAGGGAGCACTAATATTAACTTAGGACATGTTGATAGGGAAAAAAATCCCATAAGATTTATTTTATGGAAAAATAAAATTCCATAAAAATGGAACTTTTAGAGATGTAGAGATATCCTTGATCTTCGTCACAAAATTTGACCCACTTTTCATATTTTTTATTTTAAAAATTGTTAGTCAATATTACAGAGTCAGTGTTGGTACTATATGCAACTATATGTGGCAAGCCTCTTTAATTTGAAAAGAGCTTCAACACAAGGTTTCACAAATCTAAACCCAGCCCTTCCATCATTTTTTTTCTTTAAATGTATTTATTTTTTTCCTGCTTCTCATGCATCATATATATTCCCCAGTTGGGGGAAAAAATGACAATTCTAAATATGCCCTTCACAATATCATCCCCTACTGAATTCAATGGGATTTCAGCCTTATTTCTAAAAAGTCTCAGAGCCTTGCATGACTGACAAGTCATTGCTGATATTTTGTTTTGTTTTCTAAGGGTCATGTCTGCTGTTCTGACTTTCAAAACATTGCAGTTGTCCAACTTAACCAAATTTTAAGTTTTATGCCGAGGATTAAACAAAGGCTCAGCAGCTGGATTCCTATATTGTATAAAGGCAGGAATTTTTACTCAGAGGGGTCTGAGTCACACATAACACCAAACAGGTGTGTTTATGCAGTACAGTAAGCCAAAAGAAGCACTTTGGTGTAGTGGTGAAGGGGCTGGCCTAGAAACCAGGAGACTGTAAGTTCTAGTCTCGCTTTAAGCATGAAAGCCCGAGATAGGACTTTGGGTCAGTCACTCTGTCTCAGTCCAACTCTTCTCACAGAGTTGTTATTGTGGGGGAAAATAAGAGGAGAAAGGAATATAAGGTATGTTCATCATCTTGAGTTACTTATAAAGTAATAAAGGTGGGATAAAAAAACAAACAAACAATGAAATAAGTGGCCCAGATGACATGTGATTTAGCACCAACCCTTATGTTGTTGTTTGCTTACAGTGATGAAAGCCTGAAATTGACTTGTTCTTGAGAATTGTCACTCCTTATGCTTCCTGGTGTACAGCTTGCCTATCACATTTGTTGCCATGTTTCGGGCAGCATCCAAGGACTTATGGAACTAACTAGGCATTCATTCATCATTGTTCTTGGAGCTGACGAAAGAATGAAAGGTTAGTGTTAAGGTCATTCCCTCAATCCAAGTTTTGAGCGATGGCTTCTCTGGGGTATCTTGATTTAGCTGTATTTTTTTTATTTTAGAAATTCCTAGCAAAACCTATGTTTAATAGTACTGTGAAAGAATCACGATTCCTGTCTATTAACAAATGAAGTAAGTAAAGATAAAATTAAGAACAAAAGTGTGGTTGTACATAGTGTGGTGCCATTACCAAACTCCCTAGGAACAGAAGAAATAAATTAAGCTCAGTAACACTAACTAACCTTGGAAGTTGTTGGGGAGCACTTTAGGTGACTGTAATGCAACTGAAAAATGGCACCGATTAAATGCTTTTGAAAAGCTCATCTTCCTTTTTTCATCATGTCCCACCCCAGTTTTGTTTTTATAATGCGAAAACAAAGCTCTACAAAATTCAATATTATTGAATTGAATATGAATGTTTGGAGATCATTTATTTATTTATTTATATTCCATCTTTATTGTTTTTTTTATAATGAACAACTCAAGGCAGTGAACATACTATACGTAGTATTCCTTCTTCCTCCTATTTTCCCCACAACAACCACCCTATGAGGTGAGTTGGCCTGAGAGAAAGTGATTGGCCCAAGAGCAAACAGCTAGCTTTCATGGCTAAGATAGGATTTGAAGTAATGGTCTCCTGGTTTCTAACCTGGTACCTTAACCATTAGATCAAACTGACTCAAAATTCTTTGTGATATTTCTTTGTGGCCCATAGTTATTTTTAATTTATCAGTTTGACCCTTTCCTTCTACCAATTTTGTTGGTAGAAGGAAATCTACTCATTTCATTTTATTCTTCTCTCCAATGCACACACACACGCACACACCTCTTATTGTAGCTAGCAAGTCATATTCTAGAGCAACATTTCCCAATCTAATTAAGTTTTTAAGTGTATACCGCCTAGAGTCATTCTGTAAGTTTGATGAGAGGTTTCTAAATTTGATACATTGAATGAATGAATGACCCCAGTTTGCTCCAGATTTATAGCATATTACAGCAATAGAAATTGCATTCCATTGCAAAAAGAGGATATAGAAAGCTGTTCTAGAGCAAGAAATAGCTTCATATGTATGCCTACTCTAAGTCCACAATAACTTAAATATGAACCAGAAGCACTCATTTCTGTGAAGGTGTGCACAGTGCTTTTAGTTTAGGCAAAAGAGTGTAAATACATTCTTATGTGGACCCTTTACATATTTATCTTGAAGTCTCAGCTAACAATTTATTACCTTCACCATATCCTGATCACAGTCTTGAAATGATGAACTTTGCATGTATTTCAGTTTTTCCAGGCCGACCCAAACCTTTAATAAACATTTTGCAGAATATTGTACTTCAACTCTTGTAGTCATTTTATTCTCTCCATCATTATGAACAACTATAAACAATTGACCTTAGTCAGCTCATCTCTGCTAGTACAGAATACCACTGAGGCAAATTGCTGGACCATGGATTATCTGAGAAACTCAGTAGAATTTTATCTTTTTGTTTAAAAAAAAAAGGTTTTAAAAAGGTTTGTATGACACACTAAGTCCAGTTTGAAGCTAACCATGAATAAATCATCCATCAGTCCAGTTCCAGGTGGATACCAACCTCACCCAAAATCTTCATTATATACAAATCTGTTTAGTGTGCCAACCAATTTTGGGGCTGTGGGCTGTCTGGCATACTTTTTGTTTATCGTCCTGTAAAAGTAAATAAATGGAGGAATATGGATTGGATAAGGGCTATAGCTTTGGGCAGACAAATACGGAGCTTCCTCAGGTCTCTTTATTTCTAATTTCATACTCCATAGGCAGTATGGAGTGAATAAAAACAATGTCTCCTTAGAGAAATAACAGCTGGAGAGGGTTCATTTTTCTGCTGCTCCATTTTCCCCTTTTTCCATTTAGAAGACCGATAGAGGATTTAACCATAGCCTAACCACTTTGCTTGTGCAAACTCAATGATTGAGAAATAAAACATTCTGGAGAATTCTGGAATATTCTGTTCCCTTCCTAAGAAATCTCTTCAGGGTAATTTGACATTTCTAGTTTGAACGATTTATTTCTGTCAAATTGTCCAGGAAGGTCTGAAGGGAATGGTCTGGAGCAGGAAGAGAATATGATGGATTTCTCTGGAATTCCAAAATCAATTAAATTTGCACATCACTATTAGCTTTGTATCTGCTTTCTTAAGTGTGCTAGGATTTAGTGTGTAGGTATGAGTATGTGTATATATACCTTATATTCATATATAAATTAACTCCAACAAGCAATGCATTTAAATACCGGTAATATAAAACAATATTTAATACAAATAAAACACACTTATGAAAAAGGTGAGGGGAGAAACTTTTGTTCAGTATTTATTTCAGGAGGAAGTCCTAGGTGAACAGTGCATTTTCAACAGGCATTTCAACAAGATGTAAGTGCCTCCTGAGTTAAATAAACCTGCAACAGTAAAAGAAAAACAAACATTACTATTACTGATCCATGATTTCAGACTGTGATTATGAGATACCTCCTAACTGCTCCTCATCTCAAAAACCAAGCATAGTCAGATATGGATCAATTCAATTCAAATTAAATCAAACTAATTATTTTTGGCATTGAATCCAAATAACTGACAGATAATAAAAAATAATCATGATAAATAAAAGGAATCATGACTAAGATTATCATGACTTAAAACCTGTGGCATTATTCATCTGGGTCCTAACAAAGATATAACGTTCCCCCAGACCCTCATTTCCAGGATCAGAAATTTACAACTATATATATATAACTTTAGAGTTTCTGTCTACCAGTAAATTGTATAAAGTTCATCACAATAACGCAGTTGGTTTTTAATAATGGCTAAATTAATCTAAATATCAGAATACCATGGATGTGCTCAACTGACTCAAGCTCTGCTACTTCACATGAGCAAATCTTTGAAGAGATGGAATATTATTGTAACAATTGTGTAACAATTGAGGCTGAGGAGAAGACACTGAAATGGGATATTTAGAATAAATAAATGAACCCAGATATTCTGCTGAAAGTGTCTCTTGGAGACTCCGGAGGACTGAGGTAACTTTGACTATGTGCATTCTCAGTGTGCTGATTAATAACCGCTTTAGGTTTTCTAAGTTCAATAAGTAACAAAAGTTCAAAGGAAAATCCCCAGGATAGCAATATTCTTCTGATATATTCTCACCAAGTAGATCTACATCTATCAGATGTCATTAAAGCAAGAAAACCAGTGAAACGGGTTGAGCCTTAGCCAAGCCAGTTGCTTGGCAGACTTTAGCTTTTATTTCTTAGCTTCTATTCTTCTATTCTGTTTTTTAAAAGCCTCATTTAGGATGCGACTAGGGGTGAAAAATAATGATCTTAAATTTTTTGACTGCACTCTTTTGTAAGAGCCAAGGGAGTCTGACCTTGGTTAATGTAAGTACCAGGGCTGTGGGCCAGATTCAGAAGTCAAAATAACTGTGGTAGTGGCAAATTTCTTTTGTATTGTTACTAAGAAAACTCAGTGGGATGTATATGAAGTCACCATAAATCACTTTTAATTCAAAGGAGACTTACTGCTGTATTATATAACTCCATGGGATGAGTTTAGATGTCATCTTGGTGTAAAGAAAAAGCAGCTTAGCATGTTTGGAAACATCTTTTAGAAGCATCTTTCAAAAGTATAATGGGTATAGAACTACTAGAAACATCTGAACAAGCAGTATATGTCAGGAAAATGGTACAGAAAACATTTGACAGCTAGTAGCAATCTGAATTATTGTAGCTCTGACATGGTAATCCTAACTAGATTTGATTAGTAATATTAGTCATGCTTTTCAAAATCTAGTTTATTTTAAATCCTAAAGAACAAATAATGATAATAGGATTGTATGTTTTGATATAGTCTATCACTGATTTATATTTAAGCAGTTAAAACCAAACTACATGTAGTTTAAATATGGCTTTGTATTTAAATTGAACTTGTGCCTTCTTGCTTAAAGGCACTCATTAAATTAAACCTTAAATTGTTTGGTTATATTGCATACTGTATAGTTGGCTAAATTCATGTAACATACTAAACTATAAACATACGTTTACAAGCTATGATGGCTGCATTCACTTCTTGTAACATGATAAACCAAAACCGGCAAATCGTATTATGGTTTAATGTGATTTGTGAACTAAACCTATATGGTATTTAATTTAAACTTGTGATCTTATCAGCTTTGAGTTAAAATGGGTGTTCAAATATTTTTTAACATTGTATGGCTATTTTTTCTTTATTATTTGTGTTTACTGTATACTAGTTTAAGTCTCATGAATCCATTAAATAAAATTAAAAAAATAATCTTTCTTGACTAATGAATTACTGAATTTGCATGGAGTTTGATACAATAAAATCTGGTGGAAGAAAACCAGAGGACAGATGATTGTGATGAATAAATTAGAAATATTTGGTAAAGATTGGTTGAAATTTTTTCAGGGGGAAGTTTGAATTGTGCAGTCTAATTTGCTTAATTTAAATTTCAGCTACCATGGATTTATATATTTTACAACATGCAGTTCATTTTATTCAACTGTTTTATTCATTTATAATGGCAAGTAGGACAGCTATTTGGTACTGAGCTCCACTATAAATATGTATTTTGTGTCTCTATTTCTAGTTCTCAAATATGTTAGTTTTTTTCCAAGCAATGTCCGCTAGCACAACAACTGAAATATCAGTGACTTTGCTGTGGCTCAGGATGTGATTAAAGCTGCTGGTTATTATAGATAGAAGCTCTAATCAGTTTCTTTTTAAGACTTAAATTATCTTAAAATCCTCCAGTTCCTCTAAGTCTGAAGACTCTCAAAGCACATCTGATCCTGAACTTTTTATTTAAAGTGGAGCTTTGTGCCACCTGAGTGGAGCTTCTGTTATCTGGTCTCTCTCTGTCTCCCTGTCTCTCTCTGTATGTGTGTGTGTAAAGTCAGGTCCCAGAGGAAACAAAAGTCGATCCCTTAAGCTACTCAATCATTGTTTGCTTTTTACAAATATGTAATATCCCATTTCTAAGCCAGGAGACACACCTACTGTATAAATATGTCCTTTGAAAATTTAACAAGATGGTATTTAATGAAAATTATCCGTTTTGTTTTACTCTGTTCGTTGCAAAAAGCATAAATCCAAAAGTAGGCCTTGAATAATTTGCTTTAATCCCATTCTTTGAATGTATGTTCATATCGGTTTTTAAAAAATGTGTGTGCAGACACACCCCTGAACGTAGGAAAAGGATATCTGTCACCTGATAGCGTACAGTTAAAGTAATTGAGACTTAAAAGTGCTTACTTAAAGATGTTAACCAATCATGCTTTCTTCCAATTGTTCCACCACCACCACCCATTGTCATTCCAGTCCATTTCTCCTCCCCCACCCCAAGAGATCAAATCAGCAAAGGGTTACCTTAAGCTTAGACATTGTAAGTGCAAGCAACAGGACTCTATTGGCTTTAATTTGTCCCTGTCTTTCATTTGATACTACCAGTATTAATAGCTTTGCAAGAAAATTCTGCAGTCATTAATCATAATAATTAATCAGATCCAATTATATTGCATATAAATGCGAACAAATTGCTGAAAAAAAATAATGATCTATCACCAACATGTCATGAGGAAAAGAGACTAAAATAGTAATTAGAATCAGGATTTAGTTGTATACAAGTGCTCTGCTACCCATTGTACCAGTGTGATGATCTGATGATGTAATTAGTGGAAAGTAAAAATCTAGCAGGATTTAGCAGTGAACTGCCTAATGACTACATGTGCTAAAAATAAAAGAATCAGGGTGTTAGCCATCATTTCAGTGTTGTTAGTTTTTTTTTAATCAAAAGACAATGATTGAAGCCAGCAGACCAACTCTATGTATATACTCACTGAATGTAGGGGGGACTAGCCACAAGAAAGTGTTTCAGGCTGTCCAAGAATTCTATAACATTTACATAACTGTAAACCAAATTAAATTCGGTGTCAATTATCCTTATGATTCTTACTGTACAGTAAAATTCTTTGCACAAAATTAGACTTCTGAGGAAGCAGGCATAGTTTAGGAGGTGAAACATTTTACAGGAAACCATTTTTTTAAACTCCTTTTACTCTTCCTAAGGCAACATTGTTTTTGTTTTTCCTTCCAGGACATTCCTTTCCCCCTCTGCAGACTTGCTAATACAAAGGCATTTTACAGTTGGAAACAAACGAAAAATAACACGGCATGTTCTCGGGATCCTGCAATAAGAGCTATTGATTTAGTAGGTGTTATTTCCAACTAAAAAAAATAATCTGATGAAGTAACCGTTTTTAAAAGATGGTATCCAGACTTTGTTCTTTATGTATAGCTAAATAATGATTTGCTGCTCTGCTTATTTTAGAAACGGGTAAGAGGTAAATTTTCACTTATTGCCTAGGCGGGCTTTCTGTTGTGGCTAACTTTGACCTGTGATCCTGGTGTGATCCAGGGTCATTCAGTCTTATGCATCCTTAAGGGGTCCCATTAAAGGGGTTGGATCTCTGACACGTCTACTGCAGTAAATCCATTTCTGGTTAGGATATAGATTTTAACAATTGAAATAGTTTCAGTGTACAATTATTACTTCACTTGCAGTTTACAGCAATTCTGAAAACACAAAACTAGCACGGTGGAGAATGCTGTGTTCTGTGTGCTGATGTACCCATTTATTTATTTATTTTTAAGAAAAAGAGCACGCAGGCATATATCTTCAAGCCTTTCAAACTGTTCAGCGAAGGCTCAGTGGATAACGCTAAATAGGTAACTGAAGATTGATGAGCAGTTTTATGACAGACGTGCTACTTGAAAAATAAATGTTAAGTTCATCATAGTTTTCCGTACTAAGCGCTGCACTTTACTGCCTTTGATCTCAGCATAGTGACTACTACAAAGAAATAAAACCTTATCTTACCTTTTCCAGCATCTACTGCAGAAGACCTCAATAATGCATAGGAACATCTGGAAGTACGGTAATTTTAGCTTTCAGAGATAAGAATTGACACAGAACAGGTAAAACCTACAAAGATCTTGTGTTGAAATGAGCTGATTAAGGTTAGGTAACTTAAAAACATTGTGTATATAGAATTTTCAGCCCATGGTTGCTACATCTTGCAATTTTATATAAAGTGCATTGGGGAGGGGTGAAGGTAGAGAATGTGACAATTATTTCTTCTTATCAATCTATTTTAATAGCTTGATTAGTTTTGAGAAGCATTCTGTTTTATATAAAGGGAGGGAAATGACAGTAAATCTCTTGTCATATACATCTATTTAGAGTTAACGGTGAGTTCATAGAGGATACATGGGCATAGTAAACAGGTTTTGAAATGACAATTTTTTACTGGTTGCAAGTGCTAATTGCTAGTTTCTCAAGGGTATAGAATTAATCACCTGCTAGATTTACAGTCTCTAGGTTGAGACCTGAGGATGGAAGCAATAAGAAAAGCTCTTGAGGGACATATCATATGGCGAGTCTAAATATCAGTCTCTATGCATATGTAAATTGGCAACAAAGTTTTTTCAAAGCTCAAGTATGCTAATTTCAAACAGGCAGGACTAAAGCTAGCTTTTAGCAGCTGTTTAACGTCTGCCTGTGGGTGGTAGAGAGAGCTTAAAATACAAGCAAACAGTGGTGCATAAGTAATTAAGCAACATTTTGCTGGGCATAAATAATTCTGTTTATATTGCTCTTTTGAAGAATGTAGAATACAAAATAACAGATCAAGTGCACCTTTAGTCATCAGAGGTTGCTGCTTTTCCTGTTTCTATTTTCCTTGGTTTCATATGTTAAGGAAAATCAAATCCTAGTAAATATTTTGTCCCCCTTCCCATATTTTCCTGTATAATTCAGGCACAGACGTCTACTCTTCTTTTTTTTATCTTTCTGTGTAATTTGTTTTTAAAAAAGCCTCCCATATTTAAAGCATGCTACACCAAACAGCTTTTATCTTTGCAGGGATATCAAAATTTGATATAATAGAATAGATTTTATCTCTCATTTCAACCTCTGTAAGTTCTCTCAAATGTTTTCAGGGTCATATGGAAACAGATAATTCATAAAATAAAACCAGTTTGGAATCTTTTAAATGTCTAATCTAACATTAACATTACAGGTTATGCAACAAAATAAGAATTCCTGGAGATGAATATGCTTATTCTCTTTTGATACCTTATTTTAATTTAGGTGAAGTAATTGAATTTAAACAAAGGTGATAAATAATGGGAACAGTAACATATATCATGTTAACAGTACAGGAAAAACCTTGGAATTTAACAGAAATAAGATAAGGAATTCGATATGACTTGCCTACAAGTAATCAGGAAAAACAGACAGCTAGATTCTGGGCTTTGATAAATGTCATGTTTTAAAGCTTGATTCGGATTAAATGTTAATGATGAAAAACGTGCATTTATTTACAGACCAATTACTTCTTGGGTGAAACAAGTATAGTCCTGAAAATGGATGACAAGGTGTTCAAGTAGCTACAGCAAACTCAAGAGTCCACTGCATTTCAAAGGTTTTAAATAATATATCTTTTCATCAATATAATTTTCACAATCTTTTCTATAGATCTGTAGTCTCCTGCTCACTCTTACCAAAGTTGTTGAAGAATCCACTTGACTTAATATGTGTGATTGAGGACTAGTGCCTTACTTTGAGACTTTGGCAGAGTTCCATAGGACTAATTGAGATAATTCTACCCAGGCTGGAAAGGAATCCAATTTCCAGCCGTAGTAAATAAAAAAGAGGTTTTTAAAACACCGTTTGTTTGCCTTGGTGTAATCAAGAAGCCTAGGTCAGAACAAATACTTAGTGAAATCCAGCAGGTTCTGACAGGTTCTGAAGAACCGGTAGTGGAAATTTTGAGTAGTTCGGAGAACCGGCAAATACCACCTCTGGCTGGCCCCAGAGTGGGGTGGG
>JANHFT010010072.1:0-14347 GCA_032467955.1 Pseudoxenodon macrops | reverse complement strand
CAGTTTGTGCCAACATGTCTCTCCTAATAAATTGGAACTTTGAGAAATGCTTTGCCTTGGAGTCTGATCTGTTTAGGATGATATTTGGAATGCTGACATAGAATTGACTCTGTAGGAAACCCTAGTTTGCAACAACCACATCATGGTTTTTATGTGAACCAGGGTATATGGAAAAAGAATGTATCAGAGAGTTCTCGGTTTATTCCATACCATCATAAAACTTTTATGTACAGGAAGTTTTACCCAGTGGGGAGGGAGGGAAGCAATACAAATAAAATAGTCACATCTACTTTTATCTCAAATCTTTGTAACCAAGGAAAAGCTAATAATTTAGCCTGGGGTTTTTGGAATGCTATATTTTGATTAAAGTAGAAACAACCCATTTTAAACTCAAACAATCATTTAAAGCTCAAGATGGAGGTGGGAATGACCTTGAAATGTTTTGAATTCAAAACATTTTGCACAATTTTAGTTGTTAGATTTTGATCTGAGGATCACCAGTAATCTCTAGTGTACTTCAGATTATCCTGAGACTGTGATAACAGAGGTCAGCATTGATGTCCCAAAGGTTTTTAAAATGTAATACAGTAAGTGTATTCACTGCATACTAAAATATTATTTGCCTTGCTGCTATACTGTTCTGGTTCTACCTCATTTGAGCACTGTGCACTGTTATAATACTCCAACCATAAAGAAACAACCAATCACTGAGCTTTAATTATGGAGGAGGTAAAGGATTTATAAAATCTGAAATGACAGTAGAGTTAAATGTTAATTTGGGAGGCTTTTAAGTGTTCTTCTGTATAAGGTAACCTGCAAACCGATAAACAAAATTAAACCAGAATAGTGATAATTTACTGCAATCTTCTTCTTCTTCTTCCTAGCATATTCCCACAGGTGCAGAGTCCGCTTTTCGTATCATTGAATGCCACTTTGCATGGTCATCTTCATCTCCAGGTGCAGGCCTTTATTGATGGTGTCTTGCCATCTCTGTTTTGGATGCCCATGAGGTCACCGACCATTGACTACTAGTTGGTAGTCAGTCTTGGCCACGGTGGAAGGTGCTGCTCTCTGGACATGTCCATACCAACAGAGTCGGCCTTCTCTCATCTTCTCTATAATTGGTGCCACACCAAAATGTTGTCGAATCATGTCATTTGTGATGTGGTCAAGAAGGGTGATGCCCAATATCCATGGAGCATTCACATTTCCATGGCATGGAGATAGCTTTCGGTCCCTGTTGCAGTGATAATTTACTGCAATACAGTGTTAAATTAACACTGCAGCTGCAACAGCAAAAACAAAGATGTCAGGCCCAAGCTCAGAGATGAACCAATGAGATCCAATCAGTTCCAATTCTTTATTTGACTTTATATTATAAACAATATCTCACAAAACTAAACCTCTTATTTTTGAAGCTACTAAATGTATCCCAAGAGATTTCAGTGTGGTTAGACTGTGCAGTCTCTTTCTGGAAAATTTCTGAGTTGGCAAACTACACACACACACACACACACACACACACACACACTGCTACAAGTGCACAATCCATCACATCAGAACGTGTTTCACAATTTACAAACCAATGGATTTGAATTGGTTGCCTTTAGTTTCCATGAAGTTTCTATAGACAAAAAGCAAACTGGTGTCTCTGTCAGCCCCAGACAATATGACTAATGACAAGCGATAGTAAGTTCAAGGAGGGCACAGATTTCTTCCCTCTGCTTTAAGAATTATATCCTTAGGTTGAAAAACAAGATCTGCCCTTTTTTCATGGGATGGAACATAGAACTGAAAATAATGGATTTCAGTACTATGCATTCGGTAATATCTTTTTTCCATTCTGATTTTCTCCCTCCCTTATTTGTTTTTCTTCATGGCTTTTCAAATAGATATGATTATGTGAATCTGATTCCACTGCATTTTCCTTCATCTTACAAACACAATTTGCATAGTAACCTAAACATGGGCTGAAGATGATAGCAAAGCCATGCATTTTAAAATTGTGCTTGACTAATACAGAGGACTTTTCTGAACCTTTCCTGAATTTTAAAGGAAAGCCATAAAATTTCCTATTTCTGTTCTTTAGAGAAGTATTTTACACTCACCTGAATAAATATTGTATTATGATGCAGAGGATATGATTAAACAAAAAAAATATCTATGCCACTAATGCTATTAACTGCTGAAAAACATGGAGGCTATCATCTGCTATGTACTTATGTGGAAGCCATGAAAACAATGGGACTTTCTTCTGGATAGGTGTATATGGAATTATAAAGTAAATCATCAACAGTACATATTCAGCAAGCCAGTGGGGTATACATCCAATTACTATATTCCAATGTTAGAAAAAAAACATTTTAGCGCCAAGAGCCCTCCCTCCACACAGTATATTTAAGGCCCCTTTGGCTATCATTGCTAGTGTGGCAGAATTTACTTCTGTTCTGGAAGAGTTTCATTGTCCCATGAGTTTAAAGACAATAGTATACTATATAGGGAGCCAATAAATCAATTAGCCTTAACAGTCGGCGTTCAGGAAATGCATTTATTCTCTTCAGTGGAAACACGGCTTTTCCTCCTCATAGCTATACTTCATACTGTTAAGGTCAATTTTTCATCTGGAAATTAAATCCAGTTGTCGGAAAAATTGCTTGCAAATTTCACAAAGAGGAGGAAAAAAAAGTGCTTATTAATATAACATCGCAAGTTTGTTTTATTTGTAATTATCCGTTTTAAGAGTAATTGAGATTCTAAACACCAACTAATAGCCTGGCTGGCTTAAATTACTACTGCCTATAACTTTACCTTGCCAAACATCAGCGTGCTTCTCCATTGCAACACAACAGCTAAAGCCTGGGTCATTTTGAAACAATTAATTGAAAGAAGTGATTAATTGCCTAATAATGTGTTGCTCTGTTTTTACCTGGAACATGCACAGGAAAAGAAGTTTTCATTCTAAAGCATAATCTAACTAATGTTACTAATATGGATTTCTGCTATTTTGAGTCTGTTCAGAATGTACATGCACATTTATAATGTGTGATACATTTTTAATTTTGTTTATTGCATGATTTTTAAAAAGTTGGGTCTATCAGATATATCATTTATTTGGTTTCATATCATTAGACTAGACTAAATAAATGAAATATGTACTTCTAGAACTAGTCATTCAGTAAAAAATAAAAATTATTGCCATGCAACATTTGACAAGACTGGCAAAGATCCTGTAGGAATTTGACATTCTCATGTAAAAGTGGACAGGTTTTCTGGATTTCTGATGTATCCATGATTTTTAAAATTGCCTTATTTTATCAGGGACAGGGGCACTGCTTCTAGAGAGACTGGTCCTATGTTGTCACATCTGCCATACAATTGAATAGCAACTTATGATTCCCAGCATAGAAAAGATACTGAGGTGAAGATGATGGGGCAGTTTCTCATGTGGAACACGACATAGGTACATTGTAAGTATTCTATCTATATTGTTTTCTTATCTTGCAAAGGTCACAGGCTTATCTCAATGTTTTATGATGTATGTCCATCTGTTTGGGCAAATACTTTTCCCATCACTCATTACTCAGCACATTTGGTGTTATATCCCAAAATGTGTACTGTTTCCCTTTGAATTAAGAACCTTAGGGCAGATTTATTATCAGGTTTTAAGACTAATAATTTCACAACTGCACTTAATCCGCTGCTTAGTTCAGATAGGATAGATCACATCAATTGACTAGTTACATTTTGTAAGGTAGGGGCATCTGAAGGAGCATTTCGGAACTTGGGTGAAAAAACGTGGCAGTGATATTCTTCCATCCTGCTTATGATTTCCTTTTTTAAAAACCAGTTCCTCTAGGGCAGGCATGTCCAACCCATACCCCATGGGTTACATGTATCCCTGGACACTAGTAATGTAGCCCCACAAGATAATAAATAAAATAAATAAATATAGCAATCTTTATACAATTAAAAGAAACTGCGACAGTAGAAAACTCCAATGAAAACAGAAAATAAACAAATTAAAAATTTTGGGTAATGGTTAAGAGAATGCCCTCTGTAATAATGTTGTTTTCAGTAGTCTCCTCAATAGCAGTAGGGAGCAGATGGAGTCCTATTGTCATATTTGTAGCTGTTGTTAGATGTATTCATTGATGAATAAGTAATTAAAGGGCCAAAGCTGAATTATTCTTAACTTGCTGGTTAATGTATTCAAAATTGTTGTATCTTATCCCATTCTGATGATTTTTTTGTTATCTGATTTCCCCCCCATAAAATAAAATGTTAGTTCTGTGGTTTGCATTAAAACTTTGAGAACTAACCATAATACCTTGCCAAATAGTCAGATGGAGTGGCAGAGACTCTGTCCATTTGGCATGACCTCTATCTTCTTCAGAGATGGGAGAGGACCTTTCTCCCATGAGAAATATGGAAAAATGATAAAACTTCTGCTTAGTTAATTGTCAAACATGAACAATGGGAAGGAAGAAGCATTTTGTTTCCCATCTTAGGAAGCGAATATCATGGCCCTACATTGCATTTGGAGAATCGCTTTCTGGTAGATCCATCTTTTGCACTGAGGAGAGGGACTCTACTTGTTTATATCAGGATGCAGAAATTACCTTAAGTTCACACTTTATATCAGAGTCTAAAGTGCACTCTGAGATCCACAGGAAACAAGACATTAGAAGAAGCAGAAGTTGTATAAATATTCTGCATTCCCAAGAAAGATGATGGGGAAAACTGGATATACTGTATGTGCATCAAATCCTGCCCAGCTAGGTAAAGTCACCTGATCAAGAAAAGCAGGAGCTCATGTGGGACGAGCATCAAGTTTCAGCCAATTGTCTACTACTATATTTGTAGATCAGACTCTCCATACATATTTGAATCCCTTGTTGAATTCTGATTGCACAGAGGACCAGTGGCCAGCATTTCAAGTGTGCATTAGACATTATAGAAATATATATTCTGAAGCTGAATAAAGATGTCAGTCTGAAGGTATGTTATTAAGGTAAAAGGTCATCTATATAAACATTGGTGAGATTTTCTAACAGCCCTCTCTTCAAACCAAACGGAGGGCCTCTTTATCTATTTGCTCATAATTCTTTTCAAGTGCTGTGAACAAACGAGATGTGGCATCATGTCTTCATGGCATAGGCTGAGGAATTGCAAAAAAAAATTCTGGGTCATCAGTGCTAGGAGGGAGAGGGAAGGATGGAGAGAGAGAGAGAGAGAAAGGGAGAGAGAGAAAGGGAGGAGATTTTCTTTCAGTGAAGCTATGCAGGCTAGGGACATGATGTTTAGAAAATCATACTGCTTTGAACCAGCCTAGATGGAGACCACTGTTTATTTAAAATTAGCAAGAGTTAAAATTATTGACCACTAATTTATTTGCCATCAAACTCCCCCCCCACTCCTTAGTGTCCGTGAAATAATATGAATTATTAAAACACATTCACAAACCCATAATGTGATGTCTCCCTTGGACGACTCCTCAGATTCTTCCTTGGCTCAAGGGAGGATGAGCTCATTCCTGGCACATCAGGAACTGGGTTAATTAATGATTCTGAACAGCCAAAAGAGATTTGCTTTTTACTTCGGCTGGGGACAGCTTGGATGGTCAGTGAAGAGAAGGAGGAGGAGCTGTTTTCCGTGGTGGATCCGAGAGCATGCAGGGCACAGAAAAGACAAGAGCAACAGAGATCTGCCAGATTACTTGGGAGAAGGCCTCGCCCATCTTGATGGGCTGCAGCAGAAAGCTATTTATCACTGCAGGCAGAGGGAGGCATTGCTGGGAACAATATACCGGTATTTGGTTTCTGGCTGTGTGTGTTTGTTCCTCATGCTTCCTGCTGGACTTTGGAGACTTTGAACTTCTCTTGCCAAGTGAGCTCTTGTGGGTGTATTTCAGTTTGACCAGGTGGATTAAGTTTGTTTGGTGGACTTATTTGTTGGAGCAACTTTCCATTGTTTTGTGGACTATTGGCCATTTCCTTGTGGACTAACCTTGGCCTGCTTGTGGCTGGATTTATTTGGGACTGTTTTGAGGCTGGTTGAAAGAAACTGCTGGGGAACATTAATTAACTCTCTAAACCCCACTTACCGGTTCATGTGTGTGTGAGTGAGTGGGGCAGCACACATAAACATACATAACAAAAATTTTGCAAGATCATCAAATCATGAAGTATTTGGCAAATTGTGAGTTTCTGGCCATTAAAATTATTATTATTTTTTTAAATTTGGGTGTCTGTATCAACCTGAAAAATTTCTGAAAATGTTGCCAACATCTTTCCTGAACTATAAATTTCTCTTGTTAAATATGAAAGCGGAAGTAGTTTACAGAACATGAAAGAGAATCAAAATGAATCTGTATAATTTATATAAGCAGGATTTCTGCAGAAGTTAACCCTTGAACTTACATAGCGTAGATGACAAAGGCTAGTTTTGCCCATGGGAGAAAATGAGCTAGTGCAATCAAAGGGCACTATTAAGAATAATACAATGGCCAGAGGCCGTATCCGATCAGCTATAGACTGGGACATCCCATTAAATATCTATGACAGGCCTAGACATTGGTATTTGAACATAGATCTTTTTAACATTTATATTTTATTGTGTTTTATTAATCTAGGTGAAAGGTTAATATATATTGCTAGTCCATCTATGACATGCGATAATGCTAAATAAATAAATAAATCTATGACAGGGATGGGTGAACTATCCCTAACTCCATTGGGTGATGCTCAGAGTTTCTTCCACCAACCTTGGCAGCAAGTTAGAGAAATTTGAAAAGGTTCTTCATTGATTATCTATGTATTGCATCATTCATCTGAGCCATCAATCTCCATTTTCCATTTCATTTTTACTACTGCTTGCCTAGTTAGTATAAGACAGGAGTGGGGTAAAATTATGCTCCTGCATGTAATATAAGAAGTGAAATTAAGACAGAATTTAAGCCTGTGATAGGCTTAGGAGTTGAATGAAAAATAGGATTCAAAACAGTGAATCTGCATTCCAACAAAAAGTTGCTGAAACTCAACTCTGTCTTCAGTAACGGCCGAAGACAGAGTTAACATCTAAAACTTTACTACTGACCAGAATACCAAAATAACCAAAACAGTATCTGTGCAGAAAAATCATGTTCAACAGAACACAGAAATCATACTCTATAAAAATATATAGCCTGAGAGCTGAATTTCCAAACGATCCCCAGTATTTTTTTAAATAAAAAGATTTTTTGTTATTCTTTTCCCAGCCTTGAAAGTTTGAAACTTCTGCACAAGATAGACCTGAGAATGAGATCGTTGGTTGCGGTTCTTGCAGCTACAAGAAAGAAAGGACACTTTCACCCATTCTATTGTGTTCAGTCATATCGATTATGTCTCTTTCAATGGACAAAGCCATTCAGTTTTTAATAAGGGAGTCTTCCAGAGGTGTGTCCTAATGGTTCGGTCCGGTTCTACTGAACCGTTAGTAACTTACCAGCCTGGTTTGGTAGAACCGTTAGCGACCTGCGCCTGCCATGCTCCCGAGCCATAGGCACTGCCATCTTTGATTTTGCTTCTGCGCATGTGAAGAAGTTTTTTAAAAGCACTGTGCATGCACACACAGTGCGCAAAGCGTGTGCGCCACCACAGCTCATCCCTGAGTGAACTAGCAGTAAGAAGATTTAGAACCCACCTCTGGAGTCTTCGCTTCCAACTATGGAGTCTTCAACCTTCAGATCAGGAGACTTTTCCATTCTTTCCACTGCCTCCCATCAGCCAATATATACTACTATGTCAGATCAGTGAAGGGTTATTATAAATATTCTCCAATTTTGTAGGTAAAGAAACCTCAGAGACAAGGTCCTTCTGAATCTATCCCTGCCCAATTTATGACACAGTCCCTTTGAGTTCTTCCTACTATGGAAAATGTCAGATTATACTTAGAAGAAAGTGAGAGTGGCTGAAGAAGGAACTACTGTCAGACTCCCCCTCTCCCCCCAATTTTGAGGACATTCTATCCTTGAATGTGGAAATCTGACATATCCTGTGGTCCTTGTGCAGTTGTACTAGAGACTATAAGAGTGCTGGCTTGCCATTCTCTTTCAGACATACTTCCTGTTGAATCTACAGAAAATGTGTATTATGACTTTAGTCCCATCAATTTCAATCCAGCAGCTGACATCTAGATTCAGTCCTATGGCTAGATGACCGAATAAGTGAACCTTTTTACTCTTGATTAACCTGTTTTTCATCTGTCTGATTGGGTTTGCTCTCCGTAGATCTAAGACCTTATCAGTCTTAGTTTAATGGAATAACTCTGAATTTCTGAAGAATGGATTGTTTTTTTAAAGCCACTGGAATTTGCTTAACATATAACATGGTTTTTCTTAACCCCTTTCACACAACACTATTTTTTTTCTTTTCAAGGATATCTGTAATGTTGCAAGGATGCTTTGGAAAAGTGTCTTCCCTCATTATACATCCAAATTTAATTTTAACAGCACATATTAAAAACAACACTCACTCCACAAAGATTCCCAACTCAATTGCAAGAAGAATATTACTTGTTGGCACGACATTTTGACAATGCTACAAAATGAAGAAAAGACTTTTAAATTTTGCTTTAGAGAATGTTGATTAGTGAGGTTTAATTTTCTATAGTTCTTTCTGATATTGTTGTAAATATTGTCATCTACTATGCCTATGTAGTAAGTACATTAATCTGTCAGAATATAAATGATTTTCATCTGGCTACCATTGCTTTTGAGGGATTTATTTCATGTCTGTTGTGCTATTGTTTGCCTCCAGGATATGTAATATATATTTTAAGGGAATGTGGCTTATAACAAGGCACCTATAATATGTATGTGATTAATATTGGTGCTACAATGAATGAGGTCTTGTGGTCTGTCTCTGCTCTTATAGTGACTTAATCATTTCTCTCAACAGCCCCGTCATCTTAATAAAACATTCCACATGCTACCTTGTTTTTCTATGAAATGACAAATGCAACTGGGATAAGAAGTGATTTTTTTTCTGTTATTAAATGTATAGAATCATGAACTGAATTTACCACAATATACACACGCTCACACAGAGAGACACATACAGCACATATATGTATACTCATTCCCCCATAAATTGCATTGTACAGAACGGTGGTATCTTGAGCTAAATCTATTCTGTTCCTTCTCCCTGCTTATATGATTTGCAATGTAAATTGTGCAAAATTATATATGAAGAGTTCAGCTGAGAGTGTTCAGGACAGCATGCTCAAGGTTTGGTTATAAAATTGTCATCTGTGAACGGCCAGGCTATGTAGATGCCTATTTCAAGGATCATGTCTAAATTTGCAACGATTTGTGAAATTACTTGACCTGCCAGATCACCTGGTTTACCTACCTATCCATTGGGCTCCTTTCTGAAAGTGACAGGGCTGCACTCTGAATCACACTGTTATTCTTTTTCTGTAGCTAAGCTCTCATGTGACAAATTGAAAATCTTCTAAAATGGAGGAGGATAAAATGCAGTCGCCCACATCTAGCAACGATGATGTGCATACCTGGAAGCTTCAGGCGCATAGGAGCTGGGGTTACACTCATTACGTATAGTGTTAAGCAATGCTCTGCATGCTTAATGGAGAAAAGATTTTCAGTATAGTAAGGAACTGTTACTGGAGAGAAGTCATTGTTAGAACTGAGAATAGACTCAGAAATCATCCTGATTCATTCATCTCCTTAAATCAGGGTTTGTCTAAGCAACACCGAGTCCTCAGCCAAAACTCAAACATAAACAGATCACACCATGTGTCCACTTTGTTCTTCACTATGGGAACACAAAAGGAAAGGATGAGATATTGCAAAAAAGATCTCAGGAGAAGTAATGGTGTAGTTATAGTATTAATTTTTAAAATTTAAACCAGTTTTAAAAACTGGGACTTAGATTTTAAGAACCAAAAGTGGAGTTTGGCTTGCTGATTAAGCCTTTCCCTTTATTTTTGTTAGCTCTCTGCAATGCTCCTCAAAACTGCCAAGTAAAAGTTGATAAGGTCTTTTAAATGGTTTATGAAATAATAACTCATCTGGGAGACGGACATCAGTTGAATTTGAGGTATTCCAAACATAACCCTGAATCAAGAATATCACACAGTTTAGCGTGGAGTAAGTGTGAATCTGTGAATATTAGTTTCTCATTTTTCAATTATAAACTCTTTATATTTTTAGTTATTTGCCTGAGATTTTTTAAACATTTGCATGAAAATTAATCCATGTATATTCTTCTAATACCTGCATTTTATCCACATTTTCCCTAATACGCATTTCATTTCTTTTTCAATACATGTATCTTGATGATTATAATTATTATTTAACTGCACTGCACAATTTGGAAAAAAAAAATGAAATTTGAATTTTTTGTGTATCCAAAAATGCAAAATTTGCTAAGTTAAGATGCAAACCAAACTAATCTGTCCCATACAATGGCTAAATGCCAAGCCCAGTTTACCCCAGTGATCAACCAGGAAAACAAAAGCTGTTCGATTTGTTTCAGATATCTGAAATATATTTGGAATTCCAATGTAAATATTAAATGTAGCCAGTCTTCATAGTCATACTTGGCAGAACAAATAAACATACTTTATACTTATTTTTTATTTGCCATATTGCCATTGTTTTTCATTTTTGCCTTCCTGTAAATTAGGAAAGCTCAAACTTTGTTTCTGAAGAGGCTGTTCACATTATGGGGATCTTGGGGCTGCTGTTGAAAATGGCAAACCCCCACCTGACATTCTCTTCTTAGTGACATTTTGTTTATTGCAATATTTATAAACCACCTTTCATCAAAAACTATCAGGATGCTGAACAATAAATTACGAAAATAACTGTAATTGCAGTAAAAGGATAAATACAATCTTTTGTGCAGCCTAAAAGTGTAAAGAAAAAAAGATTGACCAATTTAAGATTCCTAGATAGGCAAAAAAATTTTTTTTTTTAAAACTTGGACCTGTTTGAAAGAAAACACCAACTACCCTTGAGAAGTAAGAATGTTCCACAAAAAGAGGCAACATCTAGAGGAGATTTTGTCCAAATCGTAGTACTTGAGCAGAAGGCACCTTGAAAAGATCTGAAAATAAAAGTAGAGGGATTCTGTCGAGCCTTTGGATATCAAAGAAGACTTCCTTCTACTATGTGAGTTATGAAGTCACACGTTACCTTTTCTCATCCTCTTCCTCATGTAAGAAACTCCCAATAATGTAGCCCAGTTGGAGGATAAATTTATGGGAAGAGACAAAAAAGGAAATATATGTTATGTCTTGGTATTTGTCATGTTTTGTTGTTTTAAAAAATAAAAATTTAATAAAAAAGCATTTGGCTTATGTGGGGAAATTATTAAAATTTGGGAGTGCTGGATGGATTACTCTTGAATTACCATTAAATTGTTTATATTTAAATATTTAAATTTAGTGTCAGGCAATATGGGCATCTTATTCAAGAGTAGATAATATGGGCACCTTATTCAAGAGTAGATCATTTAAAAAAAGAGTAGACAGGCTGACAATGCAGTGTTGCTAGAGTCAGGATTTCCTGAAGTTTTTCCTGAGTTGAGGTGATATGGGAATTTAAAAAACTATGTGTATTTTAGGTCATATTGAATATCTGTTGTATATGGCAGGAAACCATGATACCTGTTTTTGTCAATTATAATCAGAAATGGCTCCAACGATGCAAAAACGAGGTTCAGGGGCCAGATGCAGCTTGTGATCTCCATACCCATGTCTAGCATTGGTTTCCTCTCACCTGAGAAATGCTACATTGAATTTCTAATAAATTGATGCATGGGATTAATAAAAATGTTATTATGGTGTGGGTTTCCAACAAGTGGTATTCAGCTAGAAATAAGTCATGTTATGAGGATCAGTCATGTTGCCAAGGTTTCTGCTTCTTAAATTTGCAAAACAATTTAGCAGGAGATAAACTGAAAATCTGGCATCTGGTCTCGTTGGCTGGCTTTTTCCAAATTAGGAGCTGGGACAGAAGAATACATTCTGAAAATGAAAAGATTCAAAGCACTTGAAGGCGAGACAAGAACAATGGATGGAAACTAATCAAGGAGAGAAGCTACTAAGAACTAAGGAGGGATTTCCTGACAGAACAATTAATCAGTGGGACAACTTGCCTCCAGATGTTGCGGGAGATCCATCACTGGAGGCTTTGAAGAAGAGACTGGACAACCATTTGTCTTGAATGGTATAGGTCCTCCTGCTTAAACAGGGTTGACTAGAAGACCTCCAAGGTCCCTTCCAACTCTGGTATTCTGTTATATATGTGTTCATATAGTTGGGAAATTTTAGACCAAAATTTCAGGTAGCATGGCTATCTGAATCCTAATATTTGCCTCTGACCTGAATCCTGCTTTGAGCAAAACAATTAAAAAGGTTTTCAATAATATTATATAGAATATCCCATATAAAATATCAGCATTCTTATGGATTATATGTACATATCACTGATTTCCAAATATATGAAATTAGTAGTCATATAGTGCAAATTGTCTGCTGTATCAAAGAAGGAAAGGGGGAAGTGGGAATTTAATTGTAATAAATTCAGCCAGGATATGGCTGACAAAGGCTTTAAAAACTTCAGAAACATCAATTAAAGCTGAAGTTCTGTGCAATAAGCATCAAAAATTGATAAAAACTCAAATTTAGGTTTTTAGATTTAGTGTTTAAATCAATCAACTGCAAACAAGATTTAATTAAAGAATATTATTTCAAAGTGTAATTACCTACTGGGATTAGAATGAACCTCTATTGCCCATAATGTTCTCCCACTGTGATCCCACACTGAAAAATGTTGAGTTTTAGATTAATATGCATCTTGTAAGTACAAGTCCTAATCTCAATCTTAAAGGACATTTAAAACACACTTGGAACCTTCTATGCAATCAAGCACAGTGTGACTACAATGTCCACCATGCTAAATTTGTGATTACATTTTTTATGTGCATGATTTAAATCGCTTTAGCAGCTGTCCAGGGAGCATTTTACCCTGCATATTAATTACACAAAGGCTTTGTCATGTGAGGGTCTCAGTGGTCATGGTCTGTAATCCAGCTCATTTGAACTGTGAGTACAGTTTTTGAGCATGCTGTGCACATCAAGCTCAGCTTTAAAGCTAGAAAGCGTTGAGATGGTTAACAGGTATGGTTCCGGCTTAAGGAGTGAATGCCTTTTATTTAGTGACATCGGCAAACTAATTGCTTAAAAATCTTGATAGCACAAAAAGCATGCAAAGCGGAAGAAAGGCTGCTATTAATACACAATATAATATTGCAAGATCTCTTTTTTTCCACCCCTGTTGGTTTCGTCTTCAAAAACAAGTGGCAGAGTCTAAATAACAATGCTACTAAATGCAGTGGTTATCATTCATTTGTAAGATTTGAGGGGTATCAGCTTCAAATTTTAATTTAGCTATGCCTTTCATCCGAAGTTCAAAATAGAACTTTTCAGTGTGTTTATGTGTGTAGTTCTCAATGATATATAACTTACTGTAGACTCTTGCTCGTCCTGATATAATTCATCTAACTAATATATGAGAAAGTAGGAAAGTATTTATGATTGATGTGCTGTCACATATAGTCATCAGAATAATTTATATGAAGACAGACACAGCATTCTTTCCATCTAATGCAGGATATAAAGCTCCTTATAAAATAATTCCTTTCTTCCTTCCTCCTTCCCTCCCTCTCTCTCTCTCTTTTTCTTTCTTTCTTTCTTTCTTTCTTTCTTTCTTTCTTTCTTTCTTTCTTTCTTTCTCTTTCCTCCCTCCCTGCCTCCCTCCCCCTCTCTTTCTCCTTCTTTCTACCCCTGTTTTCCTTTTTCTTTCTTAGTGAGAAACATCTGGAGGATGCTTAACTACTACTCCCAGAAGCCCCAATTGGTTTTTAGATTTTTTTTTAATGAAGTGATTTAGACTGGTTCTACTCTTGCTTCAGTATAATCATTCTACTTTGAAGAACGTTTTTAAATACTGCAGGAAAAAGCACACAAGTAAGTATCAAGATCTGTTGCCTGCTGAAAAGAAGTATCGCCCAATCAGCTCTATCATTCCAGTCTCCCTGCACATGTTGACTGGGCCTGCATCCAGGTTGCAGGAAAGGACTATATATTTTATTGGGTTCTCATTTTCATTTGACATGGGGAGGGGGGAATATTTTGTCAGTATGTCAGATTAGTATGTGGCCTCTATAGACACCTAGTCTGATTGTGATAGGCTCATGCATGCTTGATGGCATTGGACCGGGCTATTTACGAGACCGCCTTCTGCCGCCAATAGCCTCCCACCGACCAGTGCGCTCACATA
>JANHFT010010069.1:263999-275934 GCA_032467955.1 Pseudoxenodon macrops | reverse complement strand
CAACCAACCAACCAACCAACCAACCAACCAACAAACAAACAAACAAACAAACAAACAAACAAACAAACAAACAAACAAACAAACAAACACAAACTCCCAACTGCAGGCAAAGATCTCTTGCATATAACACATGCTGTGACCATCAAAATGTTATGCAAGAGTTTCTTATTGCTTTATTTGGGGGATTCCCCTCCCCCCAAAAAAGACAATTTTCTGCAAAAGCCAATTGATAATTTTGGCTCAAGTACAAATTATTTTCACAAAGGTGTCCAATCAATGTAATTCCCCACTTTTGCTGAGAACAAAGGTGTATCCAATGCCCATTTTCAGTCTCTCTGAAATATTTGATGCATGAGTGGAGCTGCACAGCGTGGGCAAATAGATGGAAGGTTAAATAAACTATCTCCAGATCTCCTAGCAAGTTTGTTACTTGAACATTCCCAGATCCCATTCGGTCCTTTTCAGTCTTGAAGGTAATTTATTAATGGGGCAGGGGGCTGGGAAGCTCTGTGTGAAGAGGTCACATTCCAGTCATATCCCCCTGTCACCTTATCTCTGGTCTGTCAATTAGCCCTAGGTGAAGTAAAACAGAGTCAATTTATCATTCTGTGAAAACTTAGAATGCTGGAATTCTTCCTTTCCCTCCCCAAACCCCTTCTGTATTACTTCAATTAAATCTCTAAAAGGAGCTCTGCAAATAGTATGTCTAAATTGTTCAGATAAGTGGGTTATAATAACCCATTAACTCGAATTGGGCCCAGAAAAGAGAAAAAACGAGGCACATAGAGCTTACTTTTGAATAGACATGTATAGGATAGTGCTCAAATACAGATGCTTAGTGATATTTTTAAAATAATATCAACATACCTGCATATGTGTCTTCATGGTATGCCATTTTGGGGGTAAGCAACACTATGCAAAGGACAGAAAAAGAGAACAAAGAAATAGCCAAATAAAAGCATGAAGTCAGAAAAGGAAAATACAGAGATCATTTTTGCACTAGTAACACACCTTTGCAAATTATCCTTGTTTCCACCATACTCATACTTGCTTCATCCATTGCCTTTTGTTCTTTTAACTTTTCCATCCCTCCCTTTTAAGCCATTCATCATCTCCTTCCAGACTTCTCAATTTTCCCCTTCCATTCCATCCATTTCCGGTTTTTCTTTTCTTTGTATATTTGATTTGTAATCTAATCTTCATTCATTTTCAATATGACTAAACCAGTCAAAACAATTCTTTCATTATGGTCAGTTCACATTTCTTTATCACCTATTCATTTTGACACAATGTATTCTTCTTTTAGCACATATAATGCTTAACTATGCCATGCCTGTTACATTCATCTTATTTCTCTTCCCAGACACATACAACTCTCACTTCTATAGGCAGAGGTGTGTTCATTTTTCCCCTTCCTTCAACAAACATCTGAAAGAAGAAAGCAGCATTTGTAATCTTAAAATTTCTCAATTTTCCCAGTAAACTCTCTGGTAAACATTGTATGAGGGTATGCATATCGATCTACTTGCGGTAATGTTTCACCATTTATGTATAACTGTTATTACTCACTCTATATTCTTTGTTGAACATTTTATTTCCTTTGTTTTTGTTTTCTTTTTGTGATGTTGTTATAAATCTTGATACACTGTGTTGTTTTTGGTACATTGGAGAAGAGAAAAAAAAGCAATCTATCAATATCAATTACAATTTAGGACATCAATATTACAAACATAAAATTATTTGACTTTTTCATCCAAAGTTGAGCATAACATTGAAAAATGAATTGCTTTGAATTGCATCAGGGGATTTGTTCTTTGATAAAGGTTTTGATCTGAAGTTGATAATTTGGTATTGTTGGAAGAAATATCAATCTGGTTCAGTTCCAAGCTGGGAAAAAGACACTGGAAACATGGAGGTTGATTGGAAAGGTGGTTTAATGATGAAGCAGAACCACATGAGTTCTGGTGCAGCTGACTACATGGAGTTGAGACTGGCGTTTTTATACCTTCTTTGGGCTTTGTATTTGAGCTTCCTGTTCCTGTACAAGAACATGTCCTTTAATATTCTATAATAGTCAATTGTCAGACTCCCATGGGCCCATGTAGGGGTTATGTAGGGGTCAGAACTGGCTCTATAGGCAAAGTACAAATCCTAGGTGTTCTTCTGTGCCAGATTTGGTTGAGGTTTCTGAGGGTGATGCAATGAAGGGCCGTTGGGCAATTCCTATTGTGGCTGAGGGCTAATCCTACCTTTATTCAGACCTTACTGCAGGGAATTTCAATCTTGAATGGATTTCCGCCTGTGGTATTTGCTTTGCCTATGAATAGAGCTGCCTAGACACTTTTTTCAATAAGCTCTTTATCTCTTAAGTACTGGCATCTGCTGAGGGCTATTAAGAAAGGTGGGGTCTGCTTTCTCCCTCTAAAAACACGTTTCCCCATTTCTCATCCAGGGGAAATATAATATTCTGCCTTTTTAACATTTCTCAAAACATTTCATTCTTCTAGGAGAGGGGTGGGTGCTAACTTTCTACACCTATAATAATATACCTGCTCATGACCTAGTTAACGATGTAGTTCAAATAAGGCTGTGGGAGTGATGTGGGAGCTAATGAATTGTAGCTTGTTCAACAGAGGATTTAAATCATCGCTTAGTTGGATGCAAGTCCAACTTGTGCAGCCAGTCCCCTCTTCTTCTTGCATGCTCTGTTGGCCCGAGATATGTATATACACACAGACACATACTGTACAAGACTATAAGGAGGAGGAAAAAGCCAAGAGCTTTACATTAAAGCCAAGCATCTGTGAAGACTATTTTTTTCAAATACCGTAACCCAATAAATATTGTGTTTTAAAGTATTTTTTTTCTTTTGTATTCAGCGTTTTGCTTGCATTCGTTATTGATTATTTCATAGCCAAGAGTGCTATTTTATGAAGGTTTTCAGATAGATGTCTTCAACTCACACTGAGTCATGGCCTTTAAAGCAGACCCCTCCCCCCAAAGGCCACTGCAACAATCATTACTGAAAGGAATTCCTTCTATTAATAGGTTAAAAACAAAAAGTCGTGAAAAAAAACAGAAAGGAGCTGTAGACAGTTCAGATAATCTGATGCATGCTCTCCATTGCAAGCTCTTTAGCCATGGGATCTCCCCTATATTAAGCACAGGCTTCCCTAACCAGGAGAGCTGAAAACATAAATCCCAGAAGAGGATCTTTCTGAGAATAGGAAGACTTTTGTATTTGCTCCAATTAACCAGCACGTCTACTTAAAAATCAGTTAATTTTTAAGTGGCGTTTGCTTCTTTTTATCTGCTGCATTGCTCGCGGTGTAGTTTTTGACACTAAGTTTTGTTCAGTTTATTGCTGTTTTATGAGAGATGCCTTAGGGCTTTTTCAAAAGCAGCCAGCACATGTTTTAAGAAGACAAACGCTTCGTGTTTTTCTGCGCTGTATCGCTATCTTTAAACTTGCACTGAGGGGGAAAAGCTGGATTCTACCTTTTGAGTAATTGAGTTGCTTCTGCATAATATATCGACTATATTCCCATAAGCAGGAAGGAGCTGCGATGGCTGAAATCTTTGAATCCACTTTAACTTATTTTAAATCTTTTCTGAGCAGCCTTATGAAGGGTCATCTTGTTTTCTCGGGTACCCAATCAAGCTGGGATTTGTAGCCAAGAAGCCTACATCTATGAATATAGTGTGTGTGTGTGTGTGTATCAGAGGTGGATTTTAAATCTTCTTACTGCTGGCTTGCTCAGGGGCGCGCTGTGGCTGCACGCGTGCTTTGCAGTTCATGTGCACATCGCACTTTACGCGCACATGCACAGTGTTTTGAAAAAGTTTCTGCACATGCGCAGAAGCAAAATCCAAGATGGCGGTGCTTATGAGGCCGCCAAAAGAACTGGTTCAGGAGCTTGGCAGGCCGACATTACTAACGGTTCCATCGAACCGTGCCGGTAAGTTACTAATGGTTCGGTAGAACCAGACCGAACTGTTAGAAACCCACCTCTGGTGTGTGTATATACATACATGCACACACACACACACATATATATCCTTTGCAAACCATAATAAAAGGTATGGGGAGGTGGCAACATTTCCCCCATGGTTTTACTAATCTCTTCACCTGTCTCTGGATTGCTATTTAGTAAGATGTTCCTGCTTTGCTGAGACTCTCCCTACAAGCACCTGCTGCCCTTTCACAGTTAGAAAGAATTGATAGTCTGGGTGTTGCTTAGCAATCGACATTGAAGTCCATCAATAAATGAAGCTTTTCCCCACATGCAGCCTGGGCAGCAACAGCATGGATCTGGCCACAGTGAAAGCAGCTATTAGAGCTCCCATAGACATTTCAATTAAGCTCTACCGTCAGCTTTGCATTTATATTCAGTGACCATAGTATTTCCCAGCCCAGGGGGTTTAGGGTAGAATCCGTTCTAGTGTCATCAATGGGATAGAATGGGGTTTATCTGTTCTCCTTATTATTACCAGCTCTCTCTTGCAATTTTTGAATGCTGCATTCCTGCCACCCAAAATGATTGGGATAGAGGCTCTGACTTCTAGCAAGGGAATCGTTCAATTACTAATGCTGGGAAGTTAAAGATCATCCATACAACCACAAGATTGTGAGGCTGAAAAGAACTACAAGGATCATTGTAGACCAAATCAGAGGTGGGTTCCTACCTGTTTGGACCGGTTCTACTGAGTAGGTAGTAAGCCACTGGTGATGTCATGGAGTCGGTTCTGGTCTGTGGATGCCACCATCTTTTTTTTTTTTAATGTAAAGTTTCTGCATGTGCAGAAGCCAAGTTTTCGGCACTGCGCATGCATCGCCATCTTGTTTTCGGCCTTTTTTGGGGGAAATGTTTTGGATTTTTTTCTACTGTGTATGCGTGCGCCCACGAGGCATGTGCACGTGCCTCCAGCTGTGTGGGAGGCAGCAAACTGGTGGTGAGGTAAGTTAGAACTCACCCCTGGACCTCTCCTGCAATGTTCAGGGGAACCAAATTGGCCATCCTCAAGAGATAACTCTCAATCCACTCTATAAACCTCTAGAACTGGAGAATGTCCCATCCCCTAAGGAGATACATCTGGGGGGACCCAGGCCTTCTCCATGGTGGCTCCCTCCCTCTGGAACATCATCCCTCTGGAAATTAGATTGGCCACCCCAGGCCACCCTAACACTCTTTTGGAAGGTCATGAAGACATGATCCTGCCAGCAGGCCTGGGGAACCACAGTGGGATGGAGCCCATTAAATGACTAGTTTGAATGTATGTTGTCACCAGGGTGGGTGGGTGAGTAGTTATTATTTTATTATGTTCATCTTTTATTATTTTCATTTCTTTTATATTGTGTTTTTATATCCTGTAAGCCATTATGTCTTGTAAGCGTTGAGTCGTCATGTGCGAGTATGCGGGAATAATTTTTTTCTAAATAAATAATAAATAAATAAATACCTCTAAGTAGACTGCTCCATCATTTTAGAGAACTTACCATTGGGAAGTTTTTCCTTATGTTTAAGTGCCACTTGCATCCTTTCTCTCTTATTGTAGTTTCTGTGGCAATGAAACCTATGATTCCTGACCATCTTCTATAACATCATTTTCTGGAACTGAAGATTGATAATCATATTTTCTCTCAGGCTGGGCATTCCAAGGTTCTTCAGCCTATACTCAAGGAGCATATCCTCAAATCCCTGTATCACCTTTAGCAGAGGTGGATTCTTACCGATTCTATCCGGTTCTATAGAGCCGTTAGTAACTCCGCGATGACATCATGGAGCCGGTTCCATTGGTGTCTCCGTGGGCGCCGCCATCTTGGATTTTGCTTCTGTGAATGCACAGAAGCTAGTTTTTGATTGCTGTGCATGCACGCACGCTTTACGCGCGCACCCGCACCACCACCCTGAGTGAACCAGCAGCGAAAATATCCACAACCCACTCCCTGATCTTTAGTCATTCCTCTTTCGGACCTCTTCCAACTGATCAACATCCTTCAAAATGTGTACTCAGAATTGTTTGCAATGCTCCAGATATAGTTTTCTCTCTGATGGTCTTTCTATGAAGGAAGTTCCAATCAAATGTACTAAGGCAGGGATGGGCAAATCCTTAGTGGTTTAATCCTGAGAACCATTGGGAGGAGCAAATTCCTGGGACCCAGATTTAGGAAAAGAGCTTGATGGCCTGGATTTATGCAGCTCTTTAAGACTATTTAAAATCCAAGGGTACCAGCCTTGCTTAAATAACAGAATAATACAGTTGGAAGGGACCTTGGAGATCTTCTAGCCCAACCCTCTGCTCAGACAGGAGATCCTATACCATTTCAGATAAATGTCTGTCCTGAATTGTACAGTTCATGTGTGGCCAATTGGACCCAGCCTAGAGATAGATTCCCAGACAGTCCTGTTAAGCATCAGCTAGATAAATTAGATTCCTCAGCATGATTTCTAATGCAAATTAAACATCTACCTTCTGGATTGTGGGAAATAAAAAGGTGTGAGTTTTATGTGTGAAACTGTTTGGCACCTCTACTTAACAGAACAATTATCATTGCAATGTTTTTCCCCCCACCTAGGATGTTTATAGAACATCTTGCTCTACAATAAGAATTATAAGTACGACATCCATGTTTCCCCACCCCCTCTGGGACAAATATAACCTCATTATGAGAGGTGTGTGTGTGTGTGTGAGTGTGTGTGTGTGCAAAGTATGAGGCTTTCAAGTGGACAAATAATTTAGTTCCACACTCATTGGAGAACATTGGCAATACAATTCCTGAGTAAGGAAACTCTATCCCACACCCATAAATGGATAACCTTTATTATTCCTCTGCTGCTAAATTAACAGCTGTAAGTGTTTTTGTTTTGGGCTTGCTTCTAACATGTCTGGGGGTATTCAGGAAACAAAAAAAGACATATTTGGTAGTGACACCATTTGAAGTGGCATTCTTTAGCCACTTGATGTTCTGGAAAGACTTCAGACGTTGTTATGCGCCATGGAAGATTCATATTGCTTTTTTACAATCCTATACCATAGGATTGGTGAAATTTCTCTTTCCCCGTCAAAGGAAAAGATTGGACTTCTTTTCCTCCTAACCTCTCCATTTCCTTTGGTTTGCAGTGTCAAAGCTCCCAACTTCAGCAGAAAATTGGAATCAGATAGATGGATGTTTTGGACCTTCAGAAGCTCAGTTGTTCCCATTTTTCTCATTAGGCTTCCTCAGGATGGATGGATGTCATAAGTTTAACAGAGGTAATAATATATATATATATATATATCCAGCAAAAAGCAGGGAAATTCTTCTATATTTTTCCCATCAGTTCTTATTTCATTCACTGAAAAATAATTTCCTTTAGAAATACATTCCCGTAGAGAAAATGGTCAAGAGATGGATAGGTAAACATCTCCTCATCCATCAATCATCTTCTCTTCTTAGTTTCCCATTCTTCCATTATATGGAAGAATATACATCTTTTATATATATATAATATATATATATATTTTCTGCAAGACTTTTCCTGGGCAGGAATCAAAGCTGCAATAAAACATGCCTTTGTTTTGCATTTTGCATGCTTTTACATTTTTATTTATCATTTATTTTGGTGCCTCTAAATCAGTTTTGACTCATGGTGACTGCTTGGACTAGTCCCTGCAGTTTTTCAAAAAATGGTTTGCCCTTTCCAGCTGTATCCTAAGGGTGAGAGGGAGTTACAGGCCCATCTGGCTTTGTGCCTATGATAGAACTAGAACTCACATTCTCCCAGTTTCTAGCCTGCTGCCTTAACTAAACCATATTGGCTCCTAACTAAAACTTACCTGTCTGTGTATTTTAGAAGTGTGTTTTGATATTTATTGCCATATTCCATGACAAAAAACCCAGCATAAGATTTTAAATATTGGAAATACTTGGCAGCGCCACCTTTTTCATAACCGTGGCAATTTTATCAGATTTACAGATAGTCCTTAACTTACGACCATAATCGGAGCCAGAATTTCCATTGCTAAACAAGAGGGTTGATAAGTGATGTTATAACATTTTCTTTGCCACGGTGGTTAAGTTGTCACTGCAGCGGTTCAGTGACTCATGCGGTCATTAAATCTGGCTTCTCCCATTGGCTTTGCTTGTCAGAAGCTGGATGGGAAGATGGCGAATAATGATCACATGACCCTTGGATGCTGTAACCGTGGTAAGTATATGTCATTTGCCAAGTGCCTGAATTTTTATCACAAGAATGGAGATGCTGGGATGGTCTTAAGTGTGAGGAACAGTTGGAAGTCATTTTTTTCCAGTGCCGTTGTAACTTCAAATGGCCACTAAATGAATGATTATAAATTGAGGACTATTTATATTTGGAAATGGCCAATCTTCCAAAATTGAAAGGTTGGCCTCCTCTATTGTAAGGGAAAAGATATGATGAATGAACATGAAACCTACCTAGTGACAACATTGGTCAATAGCCCATTGCAATGGGTCAAATGAATATTCTGATCTTAAACATCCATCAATGTATATAATTAGACCTTGTCATGGAACCTCAAAGTTTGCAGAAGTAAATAAAAATAAGTGGAAGGTTCAGTTAGTTCTGAGCATGTTTAGTAAAGACAGAATGCTCCCTGAATAGAGAACGATTGAGGAAAAATAGGAATCCAAATTAAAGATCAAGGTTAGCATGCTAAACAGGAACACCCCTTCTTTTGTCTCCCTGCCTAGATTATTAACAGTCCTACTACTATTACTGCTACCCCTGCTACTACTAATATTTTGGTTTATAGCCTATATTTCTGCCTATCCTCCTTTAATACAGTCTAGTTCATAGGTTTGACACAGGAAAGAAGCAGTTGATGGATACGTTACATATCACCATTACAGCATGCCTTTATGTAAAAAGCAATTCATGATTTACCGGTAGCTGTTTTTGATTCCAAATGATGTCAAATATCATTATTCCTCTTTATTTCTCAATGTATTCTCTCCCTAATTCTTCTTGTGAATCCTACAAAAGCACATCATTGCAGATTTATAGTTTTATTTTGTCCGTTAACATTCCTGCTATTTGGAAAAATGTCACCTGCATTTGTTACTCAAATAAATCTTGACTACCAGCTCCTTACCTCCCTCCTCTCTGTCTTCACTGGATTCAGAAAAGGTTTTGACGTTATTATTAAACAGGCTTTAAAATCCCAGGAAATGATTTTCAACGTCTGCTTTACTTCCCTTTCAAGCAATTAAAAATTACAAAGGGACGTCAGCATATCATCCGATTGGGATGCCCCCAAAACAGCATCTGCTGTTAACAAGAACCTCATTATATTCCATAGAAACCCCAAATAAAACTCCTTAGTAATCAGCCATTGCAAACATTGATCACTCTTTCTTTTGCTACTACCTTACCACAGCGATCGGAGGTTAGTGGTAGTAGGAGAGAGGGTAGAAAAGGGAAGGGGTGAATAGATATGAAATAATGGCATGTTCATTTTGATTCTCAGGTGAGGTGCATGATGGCCTAGAGGTGGAGCTCTGGCCTCACAATCAGGAGGTTTTGAGTTCAATCCCAGGTAGCGACAGATATTTCTCTTTCTGGGCGCAATGAGTAATTGTCTGCTGTGAACTGAGTAGGTGTCAGGAAGGGCATCCAGCCAGCAAATGCTCAACTCTAATCAGTCACCCTGAAGCAAGGGATTGCAGGGCCTTTAAAAGACAGTATTTCGATCCTCAGATATTCTGAAGCGTTTCTTCAAAAGTATGGATAGGCACAAAGCCACAGAAGGTTATTTTTTATGCATGATTACTACTATGAGACTATTGTATGCACAAAAAAAGAGAAGGATTCTGAAATACCCACAATGGAGGAAGATGGCAGAACTAGCAGAGACAGCAAAATTAAGTTGTTCGATTAGAGAAAGATCAACTACTATATTTATCAGTGACTGGAAACCCTTTATGGATTATTTTTTTTGTTAGGGAAAAAAATGAAAGATTCATGGATTTGAAGGTTAGAAAAGGTAACTTACTGAAACAAAGAAATAATGATGTAACTTAAGGGAGGGGGGCAAAATATAAACGTATTTATAACCAGTGTCAAGAAGATCTGAAGTTGCTGCTTTATACTCTCTTTTTTCTTTTTCTTTTTTTTCTATTTCTTTTTCCATTCTTTTTTTTTACTATATATTATTTTTATTTTCTCTTATGGTGTTTCATTTGCTCAAAATGTCTACTTTTTTATATATTTTAGAAACTACAGAAAGATACTGAAATAATTTGATTTTTAAAACGGTAAAGGTTTCCCTGTCAAGTCATGTTCAATTCTAGACTGTGATGCTCATCTCAATTTCTTAGCCAAGGGAAACAGTGTTATCCAAAGAAATTTTCCATGGTCATGTGGCCAGTGTGGCTATAGACCAAAGGCGCATGGAACTCAGTTACCTTCCCATCACAGTGGTTGGTACCTATTAATCTACTGACATTTGCATGCTTAATTATTTGATTTTACAGATAAGTAAAATCAAGCCGCAAGATGGGCAGCATATAAATTTAATAAATAAAATAAGGTTGAGGTATTAAATCATCAAGCAGTACAGGGGTGTACATAACATCGTTGGGTGTACAACAAAACTATTTCATATATGTCTAGCATGCTCCCATTAAAAAAAATGGCCCTTTTGGTACAGCAGGTTTAATTCAATCAGCCCCTATCTCAGTGAAATATCCTTTCCGATGATTCTAGCATCTTTCTGGGGTGAAAGAAAAAGGCTGTTTAAACATCTATATCAGGGTAATAAATACTCCAATTTAGAGAGTTAGGTTTCGAAGTTAAGTCTAGTGACTCTAATATAATCTCACGATCTTAAATACCGTGTTTCCCTGAAAATAAGACCTCTCCTGAAAATAAGACCTCCCCCCAAAAAAATAAGACCTCTCCCCGAAAAATAAGACAGCCCCCCAAAATAGGTTCTTCCCGCCATTTTCTCTGGTCAGGGTTAGGGAGACAGCTGGAAATCAGGTAAGATGGCAAGAGAAGCCCCATCTTGCTCCACGCGCCACAAAATAATAAGACCTCCCCGAAAATAAGGCCAAGCACTTATTTCGGGGTTCAAAAAAATAGGACAAGGTCTTATTTTCGGGGAAACACGGTAACTGCAGAAACAAGTGTGAGAAAGAGATAGAAGGGAGACAAAGTACTATAAATTGTGGGGCAGGCTGTTTTTTTTGTTTTCTTTCCAATTCCTTTTCCTTAGACATTCTATCAAGAGCTCTCTGTCTCCATGGATTTAGTCTTTACATTATATGTGTTTATCACCTCTGAATAGGACAGTAAGTGCCATTTATTGGTGAAGAGTTCATGTTTTATAAAGAGTACTGGATACAAGAAGCAGTGGAAGCTTGCCCCTTCAGCAGGGGAAATTACAGAGAAACTCGATTGTGTGTTGGATATCCTACATATTCTAAAGTTCTTTAATGATGCAGTGTTTACATTCAGAAACCCACTCTTATTGATTTGTTTGTTTAATTATTCATTCAATTTATAGGTCTGACACATTTGCAGATGCAACTCTGGGTGTTAACACTAAGAACTAACATTAACAAATGCAAAAGAGCAGTTTGTTTATTTATTTGATTTCTATAGTCACCCATCACAAAGAGTGATTCTGAGTGATGTACATCATAGTTATAAAAACGTAATGTGTCCAAGGGCAATTTCAATCAATCACCCTTAAAAACATGTTCAGTTTGTACCTAAACTCAATCCCAAGGAGAGTGAGAGCAAGGGATGAAGGAAGTGGGGAGGGAGGGGAGAGAGAGAGAAAGAGACAGGAGAGAGAGGGGGAGGAGAAGAAGAGGGACACGGAGTGGAACTGGGAGAGGGAGAGGGAGAGGGAGAGGGAGAGAGAGAGAGAGAGAGAGAGAGAGAGAGAGAGAGAGAGAGAGAGAGAG